>WYDI02027630.1:0-89373 GCA_009867235.2 Psittacus erithacus | reverse complement strand
CCCTGCCCATGGCAGGGGGGTTGGAACTGGATGATCTTAAGGTCCTTTCCAACCCTAACTATTCTATGATTCTAAGAAAACCACTTTGATAAAGTAAACAGTTACTTTCTTATAGTCATTGCCATTAAACAGAGACAAAAGCCAGCTGTGATTATTGCAGAGGAGCACTGTAGGATAACCAGCCATTGCTTAAGAAATAAAGATGCAAAATAAAACTTTCTGGGTAAATCTTGAACATGAGTTGAAAGGGAATCTGGTTGGTTTTCACAATAATGTCAGTATATTTATCTTTGGGGTTAACCATAGAATCATAGAATCAATTATGTTGGAAAAGACCTTTAACACCATTAAGTCCAATCATTACCCCAGGACTGCCAAGTCTACCACTAAGCCACATCACTAAGGGCCTCATACATATATACATATATATGTGTGTATTTAGAAGTCCACAGAATAGCAAAAACTTACCAAGGCCTGACGGATTAAAAAAACATTGATAAAATAGTAATAATTTGTTTCATACTGTAAGACTGGAGATTTTAATTTTTCCTCGTAGTTTTTTGATAATATTAGTTTACATAATCAATAGCAGAACTATGAACTTTGGCAAATACATTTTTAAAGTGAGACTTCTTCCCTCTCGCAACATTAACTTAGCGTCACTGAGTTCTCACAGAAGGCAGAAAAATTGATTCTTCACTCACAGGTCTTTAAAATATCATATTCTGTCTGTTTGTACTTCACTGACAGTTCATCCGGGCCAAAATTAGCTGTGGTAAATACTGTATTTTCTGGATTGGAGCTCAAGGTATTAGAAAATTAGGAAGACTGGAAGTCCTAAATGCTGTCCTTAATTGTTCTATAAAGTTTCTTGCTGTACTATTACATTTTATGAATCAATTCTAAATAGCAGATTAGGTTTCACTTCAATGCACACAGGCTGATGTACAGATTAATGAAAAAGGAGGCCTCATGGTATTTCAATGCAAGTCAACATTTCAGCAGCATTTCTGACACTGAGAGACTTGCTGATTTTATCTCATAGGCTCATCACTGGATATACCCACCAGGAGAATTTTTTTTTCCCCAGTTAATTAGCTGTAGAAAACAGGAAACATATTTTTAATATATATGAAAGACTAACTGAAGATGTGTCCCAGATGGAAGCTTCTCAAATTCTCTGATGTCTCTTAGTTATTGGCAACTTGTCCATTTTCCATTTCAGAACAATTTCACGTCTTTTCACCCACAGCAAAGAATTGATCTCATTTTGACACAGATTATTAAAGATGCTGTGGATGAAATCCTAGCCTTATTGAATTCAGCAGGCATTTTGCCAGTGATTTAAGCAGAGTCAGGATATTACCTGGCTGACTGTAATGCCTGGAGCTTTATAGCAAAACTAAAGTAGTTCATTTCTCCCATCAGAGAGAAATCTGCTCCCCTACTCAATAGTCCAGGTCTTTGAACCATGCAGTAGCTTTTGAGACAAAGCTCCCCATGAGAGCAAAGAGATGTACAGGCTTGTAAAGGCCCTCCCACAGCACATGGTTAGTTTGTGGACCTTAACCTTACAAGGCTTTGCTGAACTTTAGGAAATTACCAAACAGCTGTAGAGATGTTATGAACATCCACATTTTTTTTAGTTAAATAAGACAGGTTTGGAAGAATCTAAGCTTTCAGGTTGAGGATTACAAAGAATATTGATTATTTGATCACAGCATAATGCTGTGTTTCATTGCATCTCCTTGAAAATCTGTGCAACTGGAAGGATTGTAACTGGAAAAAGTATCAGAATTTAAATCTGCAACAATTATTTACCTACATCCTTATTGTCCTTACCCCTTTGAGATTTAATATCCTTCACTGGTTTCTTGAAGCAACACACTGAAAACACATAGATTTGAAATATCTACTGGTCTCCTGAAACATGAAAATAACATGGTTGTCATTATTATTCCTAAAAATATATTTTAATTTCTATTCTGGTAAAAAAAATAAAGAGATGCAAAAGCTCTTGGCTTGCAGGGGAGATAACCAAGTAAATGGAAAATGGTTGACTAAAGCAACAAAAGAAAGATAGATAGCTGAGTTCCCTCTTTTCCTCAGTCTCTTAATATGACAATGATCCCCAGAAGACCTGTAGAAAGAGACACTGAGGCCAGGCTCCCATGACCAGGTAACTTTCAAGACTGTCTGAATGTAAGTTAGTATCCCGTCTATCATATTAACACCTGTGAACCTGGTTCACGGTCCCTATTATGCTAGACATCATATATGCAGATTACAGAGTGCTAATGTTATCTTTTGGCATAAGGCTGAATGCCTGCTCAGAATGGTCACTAGGACGCATTAATCAGTACCGGAACGGCTGTTCATCCCAGCTAGCATCTTACATGTAGTTTCATGGCCGTACTGGCTATGGTGCATCTCAGAAGCTGCTACTGCACGTGAACAGATAAATCACCCCATTTGCTCCATCTGTGCAGGCAGACAGTTGTTGCTATGCCATACGCTCGAAGATTCTGACTGGATTTTACTGTGCATGTCATATAGCCACCTTGTGCACATAGAGGGCACCTGTCTGGAATGATGGGGACATCTCCAGAAGTATTGTGCCCATGGTCTCCAAAATCCTGACTACAGTCCTGACAGTTCTTCAGAGAATTTACAGCTGTCTGTGGGTGTTCAAAAAAATAAAATAAAATAAATGTGACTCTGGGATGGGAAGCTGAAATTAAAAAAAAAAAAAGTAAAAACAATGGAATTTAAAAGAAAAATTAATCTTTGTCCAGCTTCTTTCTGACTAAAGGTTATCAATTTTATCATGATACAACAGGTGGAGGGAAGGTTATTGTCTTGAATACCTCAGTGATTATAGTCTGCAAAGCAGCGATAAAGATACACAACGGTTTTTATTTGTCTTTATCCAAAATGTGCTGGAGGTATTGTAAATAAACGATTAACTGCTTTCTTTGAAATGGCATGAGCACAGACAGTATTGATCCATCCCAAATCTGTGGGCTTTTTCATCCCATAATGCCTAAAGCACCAGCAGGATTTGCCTGAAACCTGCTCTATAGTCTGCCTCACAAGCAATTATATCCTACACCAAACTTATGTGTCACTGTCACATTGCAAAGTTACCTCTATTGAAAGCTATTTTCTCCTTCTTTGAGTATCGCATGACCCTAGTTCACTTGCATTTTATAAAAGTATTTGCTAAAGTCACTGCTCTACGTTTATGCATAAAAAAATAATCTAACATTTTCAAGGAATTGTGAAGAACTAACAAAGTCCCTGTTTTCACCATTTTTATCCAGTTCAGTGAAGATAGAAATAGACTTTCCAGAGTGTACAAAAAGTTCAACTTTTTCTCTGTTTCTCCTAAATTTTGAATACAGAACTATGAAGTGATGGTTCCTATTCTTTTCACCGAAGAAGCAGCATTTCAGCATACTTACTGCAATGTACTCAGCCCAATAATGGTCATAGTGTACACACTAAAGAACTGCCAAGCAGAGCCCAGGAAAGCCTGCAGGAAAAAATGTAGCCCCAAGACTTACTAGAGATTTATGTTGTTTTGAATATATTTATCTTGTTGCAATACATGAAATTCAGCTTAGGGTCTTTCACAAGCGTAAAGGCAATGGCAAATCTCACTATTAGTTTCAGGGGAGAATGATGAAGGTACATCAGCTGGTGGCAAACGAACAAGTGAATGATTCTGGATGACCAATTTATCTTTCTGCCACTCAATCCTCCTAGCTATAAATATATAGCTGTAGTATCCATACCCAACGCCGACTGCATCGTCAAGAGCAGGATGAAGCCTGCTTTGCGTAACTACTATATTTTGACACATACTTATATGTGTGTGTGTGTGTGTGTGTGTGTGTGTGTGTGTGTGTGTGTATGAAAATGCCTTAGTTAATTTTTCTCCTCCTGAAAGAACAGGGCACACATTGTATCGCTTATTGCTTTTGGTATAGCGCATTTATCAGAATTTCTTCAGATTAAGTTTTGCAGTACATTTTTAAAATATTCAGCTTGTAATAGAGAGCAGAAAATAAAAACACACAACACACTAGCAGTTTATTGACTTACAAAGCAAGTTTCATTTCTCTGTGACTGCAATATAATATCTGCTGAGTTTTCTTTGATCTGTTGTCTCTACGTGTAACCTCAGCTAGAGCAAATGAGTGGTAAAAAGTGTCTCTGGTACATACATAGGCCCTCATTACCGCAAAAGTACCTATTTCTGCAATATCTAGGCCAGCAGTTTAGTAAACACAGCAGGGCACAAATGTCTCTAGATGCCAATGAAAAGAAGTTTCTCCAACAGACAGCAAAGAGTTCTTCTTGGCTATATCAACTCCATGTTATACGTATGTTAAAAGGATCATCACTTTTTGAAAAAAAAACTGAATCAAATGGATAATACTCAAAGGACTGTGGGAAAACAACCTCAAAGGTATGAATAACAGTTTATGCCGAATTGCTGAAACTTCCAGGACCAAATTATTGTTCAACTGTAAAAAGCATGTGCAATTTATGTACATTTTGGGTTTGCAATCTGCAGATTCTGAAGTCTTTTTCCATGAAGTAGACCTGCCAAGGACACAGGCGAATGTTATTCCATACATGTAGATTTTTAACATTTCCACTTCTATGGCAAAAACCTATGGATTTGGTGAGATTAAGTAAATGGGCTGATATGTTTTCTTTCCTCACCTACTCAGTATTTAACTGAAGTCTTTGCAAAAAGAATGGACACAAGTCCATGGCAGTGGCGCCATAGAGGCTGTGGTGACATTTGCTAAATATATTTTTCACATGCCCAAAGTTTTTGTCAACATGGTCAAGCTCTTTGAGTTTATTCAGCAGCAGCTTTCACCACCCTCCTCGAACATTTAATAGTGTGATTACCATAACACCTTGAAAACTCTTGCACTTTACATGCATATCTCATACCCTACTATAGGTCAGCAAGCTTCCCTGCACTCTATCAGCCACAGGAAGACACACCTGCCTCTCAGAATCCCATATCAATAATTTTCAAATCAACCTATACAGCTAATACAAAAACATGTACATCACTCTTAAACATTCCCCAAACTGGAGCAATGCTCTGGGGAGTCATGGGGTTATTAGGTTTCCCTACTTCAAAAGTTGGTAACATATGCCACAGATGTCATCTGAAAGTGGCCTTAAAAATAGGCTTATTTCATGGCAGGTTAAGGCAAAAGCAAATAAAAGTGTTTATTTGATAAACACAAAGCAGAAAACACCATTTTCAAAATACAAAGCTACCAATGCGCAGAAATGAAAGTAATGAGCACTTATTTGCAATATTTATCCCACAGTTGAGTAAAGAATTGAGCAAGTTCTTTAATGCTGATGTTTTTCACCACAGCAGCCCTTCTCACTGTGCTGTAAAAGCTCAATGTTCAGGCTGAAGCTCATTAATACATAATATCATATATTTAAATAAAAAGTACATCAGCTATCATACGATATATATATACATGTGTATGTATGTGTGTACCTACATGTGTATTTTTTATGTATGTTCTGCTGCTTTAGATTGTGACCACTCAATTTTGGAACATTCTGGGTGAGCTGTCTCTGAACCCCATCACTGAGGGACAAGGGGGCAAGGGCCTGGTTTTCCTCATTTCTCCTGCCTTTCCCTCCCTTCTGCTTCATTCTTTTATCAAACAGTCCCTGATCAATGTCAATATCTTCAGAGAAATACACCATCCATCTCACTTCATCAAGTAGACTGCCTGTTGCCAATTGCCTCTCATCCTCAGGAAGTAGCTGATAGTACCATTCCCCAAAAGAAGGAAAAAGCTCCAGGATTACTCTCCAGTTAAGTGCAGAAAAAACATTTTCCATAGCACATTTATCATCTCCCAACATTAAAAAATGCTAACATCTTTCACTCTAAATGGAAAGCCAGAGATTCTGTTCTAAGAAGCCTGAATCCTGTTTTGAGATGCCGCGGAGCACAGATAAAAAAGTACAGTAAAAAGGAAGATGAAAGTGGGGATCAAGAATGAGCGGCCAGGAAGTTGCAGCCCAGTGTGTCCCAGCACTTGTGGAGCCCTGTGTACAGGACTGGCATGGGAGGAAAGCTCAGGCAGTGGCAAGTGGAGCAGACAAATAAGCACCATTAGGGAACAGCACCTAAAAAAGGAAGCCAGATGACAGGGAAGAGGGAAACAGCCACATAAATCTTCACCATCTTTGTGTATCACATTAATTTGCATGGTTGTTATTTTTGTGAGGAGAAATTTTTTTCCCGAGGAGTAATCTGTCAGTTTTCATTAGCCCCTGGACCAGCAAACCTCAGCCATCAATGATGACCTCCAATTCTCCTCCCCAAAAGGTGACATTCCCATATTTCAGGTTTTACACAGCATGTTCTGCTGTTTACACTGCCCAAGAGAGCGGATTCGCTGCATTTGATGCAAAATAAGGGACTTGAGTTTCAAAGAGTGTATCTGTGACTTTGCTGACCTCTGTGGCATTTCACTGATTTATAATAGCTCAGCATCAGACACTGAATTTTATCGCATTAAAAACTAATGGCAAAGATGTTCTGTGTCCATTTAAATCTTCTGCTAAAGACTTAAAGTACAAGAATTAAAAGTAATTAAAACTATCCGCTACAATTACCAATATATTCTGCTCTGTACAGTGTGAAAATCTCTCTTGCTGTTCCCTCATCTTTCATCTCTTGTTTTAAAGACATTGATTTATTAGTTTACAGCTTCAGTAAACTGAGAACGCCTGATTCTCAGACTTCTTACATGTGACTTCTGAGTCTCATTTCTCAAATATGATGGCTCCTGCGACTGGAGTGTTGCAATACAAGGATAGAGGCTCTTTAGGAAGGACAAGGCAGACAGATGACGAAAGGTGTCACCCTTTATGTCAGTCACCAGCTGGAGTGCAGGTAGCTCTGCCTGGGGATGGATGAGGAGTCAACCAAGAGCTTATGGATCAGGATTAAAGGGAGGGCAGGACAAGGAACATTACAGTGGGAGTCATGTGCATTTGCTGATGGTCGTAGGCAAAACACAAAGCGCTTCTGGGTGTTAGGCACATATTAAGGAATCACAATATTAACTAAAAAGGTACCCCTATTTTATGTTCTATCCGTTTCTTTTTCATTTAGTGCATTTACAAAAGAGGCAGCTGCTAAAATCTAAGGTTGAAACTCACAATTCATAAGGTTGCAGAAATACAGTACAAGGTTGGACCACAAATATAGACAATTTCAGAGTGCAGGGACAACTGTGTGAAGTCAAAGAGGTTGGCCCTGAGGTAATAAAAAGGTTAAAAGTTTTGCTGCCTGGAATATCTGCCTTCCTCGCAAGCAAAACTAACAAAATCAAGCTCTCAGGTCCCAGAAATAGAAGACAGCCCTCCTGAGTAGTTTATAATGAAAACATATTTTCTCCCATTTCATTTCATGGCAGACTTGCTTTACAGTGACAGTAATTCACCTTTCTCAAAAATGATATAGTTTTGTACAGCAAGTAAAACTTACTTTTTGTCCAAGTCATTTCTCCACGCCTCAGGAGGTCTTCCAGCAAAGGAGTGGAGTTGTCTCTATAACACAAGGGATCAAACTGGCTGATAAACAGTGCATCATAAAACTTTTCTTTCACTCCTTATGGAAGCTGAGGCTGCAGGAGCATGAAATGTGCCTTAATGTGGCAGTCTTCAGATTAATATTCAGCCCCAGAGTCCCCAAGGCATCTTCCATCTGCTGCATACCAAGCACTAAGGAAATGGGCAGAGTGATGGTTTGGAAGCTGAGCTTTGGAGTGCTGAGGAATGGAACTTCTGTCCAAGATGGCACATACTGAAGGCTGTGGCATGGTATCACAGGCTCATAATCTGATCTGGAAGCTGTATTTTGTGGCACAGTAAATAATAAATATTGACATTTACTTGGACCATCTTGATAGGTTCTTTGTGGACCACTTACAGACATCCAAGCAGCATGAGTACAGCAAAAACACTTGATACTCACTAATCTCTACAGAAGAGAGGTCACGTTGAGCTCTTTCCTGTGATTGATGACGTATCCTTCTAAAAATGTCATTAATTTTTATCTTATTCAAATAAGAAGGTAGCCAACTAGCCATCTGCATGTACAACTGAAGGTAAAGTACATGGATGTACACTTGTACATCAAATCAAAGTAGCTGCATGTGTGTTTGGGGTTGTGCATGGATCAAAACCTGGTGTGTGTGTGTGTGTTTGGTTTAAAGGCTTTTATAAAAAGGTAAAGCGTAAGTCTATAAAACCCAATTTATTGCTCTCTAGGGACTGAAAATGAATGACTGCTTTCCTAAAGGTCTCATTTTAGCTTTTTCTTGAAGAATACACTTACATATTGTCCAACAGTTGTCAAGAAATCCTTTTCATCTGTTACTGATACACATTCTGCCATTTCATGCTCTAATATACACCTGTCTATGCTGTCTTCTGAACTGTAGAGGCATCAGATCACCTCTTTATTAGCCAGAAAGTTGTATTTCTAGATACAGAAGCAGCTTTTTACTCTGTGAAATCTACTAATCCTTAGGATTTCTGTATCCATATGTGAGTAAAATGGGGAAGAAAAGCTGACACACAGTATCTCTCCACCCGGCTTGAACACATCTGCTAAAACTGAAATGCAGCTATAGGAGCGTTTTCAAAGACTATTCGAGTTCTACTGCCATAAACTTGGGGGAGAAGATGATAGTTGAAGAAAGGTACAAGATGCTGCAGAAATGGTCCTGACTGCCTTGGCATGCACTCTGGCTTCTATTTAAGACTGGAGGACAACCTGTACATAGCATATGAGGGGGACAACCTTGTTTAGGAATTACTTGCAATGCTATCAGCATTGGAGGGACAATCTGGTTTAAAACATGGAAGGTCTTCTATTCTTGAATTTCTGTAACGAGGTTCTTGGTCCAATATGTCAGTCTCTAAATCAAGTGTCATGCTGCAAACTTGCATTCCTTGTCCTTTAATCAGTAAATAACTTTAAACACCAGCAGCGCAGGTGCTTGCTTTTACACTGGAGGATGAATCAGGGAAATGTATTGACTCTTTTCTACTTCAGTGAGAACAGTTGCCATGCAATCTATAGATAACAATGAGCAAAGAGTCAGGCAACGCTGCTTAATGACCTCACTTACTTTAAGTGCACTTATCCGTAAATACCTTATTCCTGAAAAAGTGCACTGCCTACATAGATGTACCATAGTGCTTCAATTTGTGAAACTGGAAGGCAGATGAGCTACTCTCCTTGGAGACCATTTTGCAAAATTATATGCACTAGGTGCAATCTGGTCCACTCAGTCATAAAACAAAAGCATTTTGTAAATGCCTGTCTGTGGGCCCCAGGGATGAGTTGTCACCAGCAAGGATTAAGTTTACAGAGATGACAGAGAAATCACCTCCCTCTTTTTACAACTCCTGAGTGCAGAGCTTTGACTCCTTCCCAGGATGTGCTGAACAACACGTGAAAAGCCCGTGAAAAGCAGAATCATCCCGAGCAGCAGTCCTCAATCAAGAGCTTCGGTGCCCAGAAATACTTGAGCTGCTCCGAGGCTCCATACCTTGTCCCCACTGAGAAAATCCACACAGAGGGGGTCAACCCTTCTCAATGGTTTTCTCAAAGTGAATTCAAATGCTGAAGCAGACACAGCCCCCTCCAGAGGGGACAAGACCACCAAGTCACACCCAGCAGCAGCAGGACAGAGCCTGTGCCACTGGATGGCCAGAACTGCCTGCCCCTCTCTTAAAAGCTGTGCTGCTTCAAAATCTCTTGGGCACAAGCAGTAATCCCAGCCCCGTCCTTCATCACCCCAAATGCATTCCCATCCAGCAACAGGTGCCTGCAAGGACAACAACCAGACCATGCCACAGAGAGCCTGGCACCCAGCTTTCCATGGGCCGGAGGGAAACATACATGAAGGGTTCCTTGTCCTGCTTCCCCCCTCCTGAGTGAAGAGCAGAAATGGCTGCTGTGAGCTCCGCATCTCCTCTCCTTTTGCCTTTTCAAGCCATCAAGGCTTGAAGAAGTGTTGATGGCTTGAAAATCATTCAGGCTTGGCAAAGCATTGAGCCTTGGAGGGCCAGCTGGCCCCTGTCCTCTTAGCTGCCATATGGCCGTAGTGGAATGAGCTTTCTTCCCTTCTTCTCCAACCAGCAGAGACCAGCTTGGCATCCACACCTGGAAAGGCAAGACAGGCAGCATTTGCATTTCAGGCCAAAGCTGCTGACATGCTGGGCACTGGCTCCAAAGACCATGACCATAAACAAACCCCACAGAAGTGCTACTTCAGACCACATCAGAAAAAGAGGGCAGAACAGTTTGGGTCATCAGGAATGGCTTTATGCCCCTTTTTAGAGGAACTTGGGAGATGGAAATCAGCGCAAGACACTGCTTTGCCACAAACATTCTGCCTGCTGCCTTGCACCTACCTCACACCTCACTTATCCACAACCCGAGGCTGATTTATGAGACTCTTTCTCCATGGAAAGTCTACTTTCTAAGGAACATTTGGGCACTCAGCTTTCAAATGCCTATATTGCATGGATAGCTCTTGTAATGTACTTTCTCACTCAACCGACCATGCTGACCAAAGTAAAACAGATGAAGAAGTGCTCTATGTTCAGGTTGAGAACAACCATAATCATCAGTTTATGTCATGGGTGAGCTGTGCTGCTCCTGTTCATCCATCCTCAGATTGTTGTGACAGAACAGCGCTATTAAAACAGCATTTGTTGCCTGCCCAGTCTTCACATTATTCCATGGTAGGTGTATCTGCAAGATGCTCATGGGATGACCTTTCCAGCATAACAGTCACATTCTGAGAGAGGGCAAAAGTGCTGCAGGCCATGCTATGAAGCAGATCAATAGTTCTAGCAGAACTGGGGGCTGGCAAAAGTAATGTGTCTGCTGGTATACCACAAGCCAAGACATGTGAAATGCACTGGATCCTGCCGGCACTGCAAACAGCTCCTGACAAGGGTTGAAGCCAGACTGGGCAAGTGTGAGGTCACTTGCCTGAGTTGCAAGAGAATCTGACACATGATATTGTTCTCTTTCATTGCCCCACAGATCTTAAAACCATCCTTCTCCGTAAGTGAGGAGGATGTAAGGACAGCTCTCCTCACACTTTGCTTTCAGTACGTTGCCCTGCATCACACCATGCTGATGAACTCTCGCTCTTGGACAGGTTTGTAGGCACTCCCCATAAGACAGTGTGTTAGTGTCTTAGGTCCCAAGCACAAAAATATGAGGCAGAGATACCATGGCTCCTGTCAGTGTACCCCAGGGTCTTTGAAGGCAAAAGTATAAATGTGTCCTGCTCTTTGAAGGCATTTGAGTAAGACAAACCCGTAGGAAGAAGTGCTGCATAGACATGCTTTGTGGACTGCCACATACTGACTCCACGGCATGGACTGGTCTGGAAAACCTGGTGCACCAAAGTAATAGCTAGAAATCAACCCTTCACCCATATCCCACTGCCCTTACACAAGCATAGAATACAAGGCTGGAAGGGACCTCAAGGATCATCTGGTCCAACTTTTCCTGGCAAAAGCATGGCCTATACAAAATGGCACAGCACCCTGTCCAACTGAATTTTAAAAGTGCCCAATGTTAGGGAACCACCACTTCCACGCAGAGAGTATTCCAGCAGCTGATTGTTCTCATTGTGAAAAATCTTTCTGTCTTCAACCAGAATCTCCCCAGGAGTAACTTTGTACCCATCACCCCTAGTCTTTTCCATGTGAATCCTTATAAAAAGGGAAACTCCCACCTTCGCTGCAGCCAGCCTTTAAATGCTGGAACATGGCGATAAAGTCTCCCCTGAGTCTTCTTTTCCCTAGTATGAACCAACCCTATTCTCTCAGCCTTTACTCATACTGGAGGCTTCCCAGTCCCTGAATCATCTCTGTGGCCCTTCTCTGGACTCTCTACAGCCTGTCCATATCTTTTTTGTACAGTGGGAACCAAAACTGGGCACAGTATTCCAGATGTGGCCTGACAAGCACTGAGTAGAGTGGGATAATGACATCTTTATTTCTGCTGGCAATGCCATTGATGTCACGCAGCATCCTGTTGGCTTTCTTTGCTGCAGCAGCACACTGTTCATTTATACTAAGCTTGTTGTCCACCAGGGCCCTCAGGTCCCTTTTATGCTATGATGATGTGGCCTGAACTAGGCAGTTTGCTATGCAGGCCCTTGCAGGATCACAGTGTGCGTGTCACAGACCAGACTGTGTCATAGCAAGAGGCAGAAGGGCCTTGCTGGAGATGCCAGCCAAGGGTACGGCCTGTTCTGTTTCACAACCTGTAAAATTTTGGAGTGTCTATACATAATTCTTGTGTATGTTCCACCATTCTGCTCAAAAGTCTCCTGACCACATGCACCCTGTCCTAAAGCACAGAGCAGACATTCCATTTTGTATGCTGCTCAGGTGACCTGCGTTTACAAAAGAGCTTATTCAGGAACAAATTACATATGTGTCAGTGCTCTCTGCAATAAATGTAGAAAGTTTTATAGCACATTTGATAAAAAATTGGACTTTGATTTGGGTTTTTTACATCATTTAACTAAAATTGTATGTTTGTGATTTCTTTCTACAATGCACAATGCAAATGGAGATAAAATGGGGAAAAATACATGGCTGGCAGCAAAAAAAGAAATAAAAATAAAATGTGCTGCAAATAAAACAGATGGTCAGCACTTGGCGGTTCTGTATGGCCCTGGGTGGCAGCTAAGCTGTTCCTACGCCTGCAGAAGGAAAAAAGGGAAGGGAAACAAGTCTGTATCGTTGCACTTGCGCTAATTTAGGGATCTTGACGCTGTGGTGTCTGGGGTTACCAGCAGTGCCTGGACTGAAGGTTAGCCCTAGTTCCTTAGCTGCCCACATTCTCCAACACAGCTGCTTCCCATAGCCTGGAGGATGTTGTGAATGTAGGCCAGATGACCACGATGCATGCATGCCTAGGGATCAGGACCTCTGAGCACAGCATGGCACTGACCACCTCCCAGGCAAAGCCAGAGCAGTCTCTACTGCTCTGCCTTGCAGTCAGCTTCTCAGGAGTGCTGAGAAGCAGAAAGCAATCACAGTGTGACCACTCCATCTATCTCCAGGTCCTCCCTTGCTTCTGAAACACACCTAACGTGGATCCATGCAAGGCGCTGCATTATGTGCTGCTGTCTAAGCAAGGACAGACTCCCTGCACAGAGGCTCCTTCACAGAGAAAACCTGCGACCTCTCCAAGCACTGTTGCTGCAATACCGTCTCCAGCGGTCTAGATCTCTCTAACAGTTCATGACCATATAGAGTCTCAGAAATAGGATGTCAGAGCTGTCAGTCAGCTACAATTAATCTTTCCCACACTACAGAGTGTGACAGTAAACACTCATCTTCAGCTAAGCCCATTTTGAAAAATTACTTGAGGGCAAGATGCTGAAGCACAGTCAGGCTGTTTCAAATGGAAGCAGTGAGGCCAGTGCCTACACTGATTCGCCTTAGGTTCAGATACAAGGTCACAGAGTAGGAGAAATGAGAAAAAAAGTCAGCATATGCTATATAATGAGATAATTTTAATAACAAAATTGCTCATTCTCATGTTATTCAGAGGTTCATTCAGCCAACCTGGAACCTAACTTCCTCCCTCCACAGGTTGTCTTTAGCTTGCTTTGGTACTTGGTGCTGTGTGTACTACATACAGGAAGTTAAATTCTTTGGTCATCCCCTAAGGGAACACTACACTGAGCAAAGCAAGGGAAGGACAGGAGCCAGCGCCGCTTTTCTTAACAAAGTAGTCTTGGAAAACTATCTGGTTCAAATCAATCTGCAAAGAGGCTGTGCCCACTCCCACAAACCTTCTGCAGCAAAGGGGCAAAAATGGTCCAGATCAAGACTGATGCAGTAAGATTTGCTATGGAGCTCCTATGCCAGAAGCATGGCCTTGCATGCCAGGACAGTAGGTTGGAAGGATGAGGCACCACCACCAAGAAGCACAACTACAAAGAAGGGTATTGAGACCACTGGTATAGAAATGGCTCTTCTGTTGTATGCATAATGCTTGCAATTCCAGTGCATTTTGCAACAGCTCTACTACTTCAGAAGTCCACGAGCAACACCACTGTTCTCAATTCATCACCTTAGTCAACTAATGCCGGATTTTCAGCATACAAAATATCACTAGATGGATTATATGGCAGATTTTGGAGGGTCATTTCCAACATCCCATTTCAGGAACATACACTATTTACTTATTTACTGAGCACTCAGCACATAGTCAAATTATTTTGATGTAACCATAGAAAATTTGGGGCCAGACTTCTGTAGACAATACTGCAAATATTTCTGAACGAGTGCTACCGGACTACCATCCTTGTAGTAGCATTCCTGTGATACTCGAGAAAGACTTTATCATATCTGTGCAGTACATGTTTTAAGCAGCTTATAAGAGCCACTAGCCTAAAAACATCCTTAGATATGACAAAAAATGTTGCTGTGTTTACAGTTCATGTACTTAAGTGCAAGAATTGCATAAATGATTTATATTCTTTTTAATACTGTAGCAATCACTTGATTTACCACACTCAGCATCCCAGAACTTCTCCCTCCTCGATCTGCAAGTGTCCTTGAAACACCTGGCCACTGAGCATATACCTGTGCAAGTTTTCTCTACTACTTCTTGACATGAACTTTCCATATTTAACAGAAATTCCAAGCTTGCAGAATTTCCATCACAATGCTTCTAAGTGAAGCACTTGGAAGCAGGTATCTGTAAGATATTAGCAAAGCATCAAAATTTAAAAAGTGAATTACTCCTTTAACCTGTTTCAAAATAAATAATCCTACTTCAGAGCCCAGCTATACTACCATGTATACTCAGAAATTCTGCATAGTTGAGGAATGGAAAGAGTAGTCCAGAAGCACTGTGAAAATTATTTCATTCAAAATAAAAATGCTTAAGAAATCCATTCATTTTTGGGGGGTAATAATTTCAGAAAAGATGCATATGATCTCATCATTAGGTTAGATATAAGGAAGAAGTTCTTTACTGTCAGGGTGGTAAGGCACTAGAACAGGTTGCCCAAAGAAGTGCTAAAAGCTCCATCCCTGGCAGTGTTCAAGGTCAGAATGGACAGAGCCTTGGGTGACATGGTCTAGCGTGAGGTGTCCCTGCCCATGGCAGGGGGTTGGAAGTAGATGATCTTAAGATCATTTCCTCCTATCCATTCTATGATCTGCTGTCTTTCTGTGTTTCATTCTGTGTTTAGGAGAGAAAAATATCCACTGCAATTCAAGACTCTTTCCTCTACCAATAGAGGAGAACAGAATAGTCTAGAGTTTATGTGTCAATTCACCCAAAATATTCATATGAATAATTCACATTACTAACTAGAAAAATTATATAACTACAGATACCCAACTTTGGAAATAATTTCTTACCAGTGTGAGTATTTGACAGTGTTCTGATTAACAGCATTTTGTATGAATAAGATATTTTTAATAGTGGTTTTAATTGATTATAGATACTTAACTACAGACGTTTGCAGGAAAAACGCGTATGAATAATTATATGATATGTTCAAAAAAACCAGTCTTATCTGTTTCCACTGTGCAGTTTATTCAGTTTCAAATTAGAAAAAATTACTAAGTATTTGACAATTCACATGCATAAACTTAAACATTTCAGCCCCGAAAAGTATTGATTTCTTTCAGTCTTGTATTAAGGCATTCAGGAGTTTCACCTAGACAGACAAATATCTGGATTAAAAGAAAAAATAACAATAAAAAGAACCAAAATAGAGAGATAAGCTATAACTCAGCTTTACTTCTGTTAACAAATATGACCACTGTGAGTCCTGGTAATACGCAGTTGTATACTTTATCTTTTCAGTTGTGTGTAGCTGATAGGAGTCAAAGTGATTGGGAGTTATCCTCAGGAAAAAGTTTCTTCAACAGTGTCTTGATTTGGAGTGCTGAATAAGCCATTGTAGTGTTATGTCTGCCAGTACAGATAAAACAAAATGAAAACTCAACAGCCTGTTTGTAGAATGTAAAAGGACAACAGAACACCAGCAGGTTAATACAAACACACAAAACCCCAGAAACCACAGGTTCTCATTTACACCTCATTAAAAATTCAGTACTTAAAACTCTAGGTAAGGGTTTTTTAATCTTGTTGCTTGTTTTTAAATTATGTGCATTTTGTATTCTTGAAATACGATGACTGAGATCAAGTTCTCTAACCTACAGATGAAGAACTGTTGGAAAAGCAAAGATTTATAATTGCCATAAAATGAATGGTAAAATCCAGACTAGAATGAAATGCAGTGTGGGAACAAAGGCAGAAATACACAGCAGGAAGTGAAGAGAAAGACAAACATCTGACAAAGCATTAAGAAGCCATTTAGGCAGGTTGTAGGAGTCCAAGGTCTCTGAAAGACACGCAAGACTGGACTCAAATTTGATAGCTGAAATTGGTAACCCTCCTGATACAATCTAATGCACTGGGCTGAAAACAGCAGCAGTTCACAAACTGATTCATGAGCAGCTTAGATGTTTTTGCCTCAAGGCAGCAACATCTGTCAGGGAGGCAGGAAGAATGTCAGGGAGAAGCAACAGCTCTAGCCCTCAAATTTAAATTTGTTGCCACATTTGTCCTAAATTCCAGACAGCATTCCATGAATATTCTGGCAGACCAGCTCAGGCACCAGGACTGCAGAGAGAAGCATCCCGCAGAATCTAAACCAAAGCTAATAACTATATACTCATCTTCCACAGTCTCTCAGGACACAGAAACTGGCAGCCTTACACCTACACTTCCCAGTGAGACCCATTAGGCTGCAATTTGCACTATCATCTCATTCAACTGCAACAACATCAATCAAAAATGCAGCAGAAGACAGTTGCCAGTCTTTTTAACAGCATAGTAGTTGCATCACTAATAAGCTAAATATATTTTCATTCTAGTTTTTCACTATAAATATTTTTCAGTCCTTTGATCTTCCTAGGTTTTTGCCCAACCTCTTTTCAGTTTTTCAAGGTCTTGCTCAAAAGACAGCATACAAGAGCTCCAGTAATGCCCACACAGTTCTAATCACATGTGATATATATAGTCTGATTCCATCTGTTAGCTCTTTGGACAAATAGTTAGGAACCAGGTAAGCCTTTCTAGGCACAATGTTACACTGAAAGATACTTGAGTGATTCTCCATTAGGATTTGAGTCTTTTTCATCACCAGTCCCAGGACTTTCACAAATAAGTGTTCAACATCCCTCTGCATTAGCAATCATTCTTTTCACTATTTTGCCATTTGCAAATTTTAGCATGCCTTTTTTTGCATGCTTTTCAACTCCAGGCCATCCATATAAATAAACCAGGATCAAAACCTGTTCTCTCCAGGATCCTTTCAGAAATGAAGCTGTTTTTACCAACTTCTAGTTGCAACAGAACTCTAGATCCTCCACTGCAGCCCTGCCAATTCAATGAGGATCAAGCACTGTATTTCTAAATCTAAATCACCTTCACTTATCCTGACTTCAGGATACACTCTTTGAGTCTCCAATAGGACAAAAGCACTAGTCCCTCAGTTTGAGGAACACTGCCATACAGCCACATGCATGTAAGACCCACTTACAAAGTAAAACCACACATGGAACATAACAATTAGCAAAATTTTTTAGGTATCAGCTAAGAATT
This sequence comes from Psittacus erithacus, assembly GCA_009867235.2. Classification (NCBI taxonomy): domain Eukaryota; kingdom Metazoa; phylum Chordata; class Aves; order Psittaciformes; family Psittacidae; genus Psittacus; species Psittacus erithacus. The sequence continues at coordinate 71,609 of WYDI02027630.1, read as the reverse complement.
GGAAGGCCTTCACATCCAGTTACTGCTTTGTGAGGGATTCAAATACTTTGGGGTTTAGATGTGCTTTTCCAAGGCTCCTGTCAAATTAATTTCTTAACTTCTCATGGAACTAAATAGTTCTACAAATGACTTTAAAATTACACATAATTCTATGTCAAAACAGATACAACTGCATGAAATATTTGCAACAAAATCTTACAAATTAAAGACAGATCTTCAATTATATAATGGAGTTAGATATTCAAATCTCATTAACATTTTTAACATCTGAACCAAGGTACAAAATATACACTAATGATGCTGTAAAAAAACCAAAGCTTACCAATGTTATCCTTCTCTTTACAGGAAATAGAATAGCAGCAGATTTCTCTGTCTTGAATCGCTGAAAGGTTTCTACAGAAACAATAAAATAAGCAGTATTGCAACTGACAATAAAAATTTCCATTAAGTTACATGCTTCCTGCTTTTTACTCAGTAGGCTCAAATCTATCCTCAGATATTAAATTTTTAAAATATGCTACTGCACACAAAACCCCCCACATCTCTTTACCTTAGCGTTCATCTTCTCTTTTCCCTTTGAATTCAGCGTTTTTCTCTCTAATAACTTTTAATCAAGCAACAGTACTCAAATGAGATGGAGAGTGGAGGCACCAAAAAAGAAAGAGTTTTGAGATCACACAAGAGACTCTAATAAAGAGCTAGTGACATCCCTGAACTTCAGGAAAGCAGACTTGGCCTCTTCAGGAATTTGCTTGGAAGAGTCTCATGGGATAAGGCCCTGCAGCAAAGAAGGGCTCAAGAAAGCTGGTTAATACTCAAGGATCATCTCCAAACTCAGAAGCAGCCCATCCTAGCAAGCCCAGAAAAAAAAACAGCCAGGAGGAATAAGTGGATGAACATCGAGCTCCTGGCAAAACCCTGTTACAAAAAGGACACATACAGAAGGTGGAAGCAGGGACAGGCAACCTAGGAAGAACACAGAAATATTGTCCAAGCATGCAGAGACACAGTCAGGACAGCCAAAGCCCAACTGAAATTGAAGGGATGTTAAAGGCAACAAGAACGACTTCTGTAAGTACAAAAGCAACAAATGGAAGAAAACAGAAAATATGGGCCCACTGCTCAAAGAGACAGGCAACCTGGTTACACAGGACATAGAAGAGACAGAACCACTGAATGCTGCTTTTGCTAGCAAGATTAGCCTTCAGGAATCAGATGCTCCAGAGACCAAGGGGAAAATCTGGAGCAAGGAAGTTGTACTCTCAACAGATAATCAGGTCAGAAAATACACAGCAAACTGGACACAGAGAATTACAATGGCCCCGGTGGGTACATCTACGAGGAATGAGGGAGCTGGCTGATGTCATTGTGAGGCCACTCCTGATAACCTCTGAATGATCATGACGACTGGGAGAGATGCCTGAAGAGTAGAGAAAAGTAAATTGCACTCTTGTCTTCAGAAAGAGCAGGAAGGAAGACCCAGGGAACTACATGACAGTCCACCTCACCTTGATCTCTGACAACATGATGGAGCAACTAATCCTGTAAACTCTTTCCAGGCATGTGACAGATAAGGTGGTGATCAGGAGTAGTCAGCATGGATTCACAAAGGGGATATCATGCTTGGCCAACTTGATAACCTTCTACAATGAGATCTACAGCTTGGTAGATGAGGGGAGAGCAGCATCTGGGAAAGCAGCTTTGCACAAAGCAAACTGGGTGGACACCAAATTGAACATGACCCGGCAATGTGGCAAAAAAGGCTAATGGTATCCTGGGTTGCATTAGGAGGAGTGTTGCCAGCAGGTCAAGGGAGGTGATCCTTCCCATCTACTTAGCTCTGGTAAGGTTATAATTGAGTGCTGCATCCAGTTCTGAGCTATCCAGTACAAGACGAGTGTGAAGCTACTGGAGAGAGTCCTGTGAAGGGCCACTAAAACCACTAAGGCAGTGGAGTGTCTCATGTATCAGGAAAAGCTGAGAGAACTGGGACTCCAGCCTAGAGAAGAAAAGGCTGAGGGAGGATCTTCTTAATGTATACAAATATCTGAGAAAAGGCTGTAAAGAAGACGAAGCCCAGTGACAGGGTAAGAGGCAATGGTCGCAAACTGAAACACAAGAGGACCCTCTGAACATAAAGAAATACTTTTTACCTCTGAGGGTGACCGAGCACTAGCACAGGTTGCCCACAGAGGTTGTAGTCTCCACACTTTAAGATACTCAAAAGCTGTCCGGACACAGTCCAGGGCAATCAGGTCTAGATGGCTTAGCTTGAGCAGGTGGGTGGACAAGAAGGTTCCTTCCAACCTTAGCCATTATGTTTCCTAAGTCCCAGTTTAGTTGCTTAGCCTTAGGACCACAGAATTACAGAATGGTTTGGGTTGGAAGGGACCTTAAAGATCATCTTGGTCCAACTCCGCTGCCATGAGCAGAGACACCTTCCACTAGACCAGGTTACTCAAAGCCCCATCCAATCTGGCCTTGAACACTGCCAGGCATGGGGCAGCCACAGCTTCTCTGGGCAACCTGTGCCAGTGTCTCACTACCCTTGCATTAAAGAACTTCTTCCTAGTATTTAATTTACATCTCCTCTCTTTCAGTTTAAAGACATCACCCCCTGTCCTATCACTACATGCCCTTGTAAAAAGTCCCTCTCCAGATTTCTAACAGGCCTCCCCAACCTTCTATCCTGAAAGTTCACTGCCTACTGATCAAAATTCTGCGATTTGAGACACAGAATCCTATTCAGCAAAATTACTGCTATACTGGCCATTTTTACAAAATGGTGTATTTCCTTTACAATTACCCTTAAAACGCATCAATTTAAGTTAGTTTCAGTAATCCACAAGCATATGCTTTGGATACGTGCCAAAAATGTCTGATTTGCTTAAATACAGACAGTAGTTTGAAATGGCTCTGTTCTAATGTCATATGAGCATTACTGCGCAAAGCACCCTGAAAAGTGTAAGCAAGCCTATTGCTATGTATAGCAGTTGTATCTTCAGTGGTGGGAAAACAGGATTATCTGAAACAACTTTATACAAGTGAAATAATAATCAAGAGAGGTTCATATCTACTGCAGTCAGTTATCAGCCTAGATTGCTACTTCAGTTGTCAGCAGAGATTGGAGTACCTGAGAATGTAAAACGGAATCTGTTATAGCTAGTTATTGCCATACACTACCAGTGATTTTCTCTTACATATCAAATTTCACAGTGTTGCAGCTTTTTACAGCTACTTACAATTTCTCAATTAACTGCTTTTCATCCAGTGCACCTGGGAGGTCTCTTTTATTTCCAAGGACTAACACCTGAAAGAAATCATTCATATCCATGTTAAAGTCAAGAGCAATAAAAGCTTTTTTTTGTCTTTAACCATTTTTTTGCATTATTTTGGATCTTGCATCTAAGTAGTTCTGCAACAGCACACATATTCAAAATGACTAATGGCTGTGGAAACATCATGGAAATCCTGCTCCTCATCCAGGTTAGATGCTGTATGCACACCCTCTGGATCCAATTATTTCTGGCTGTATCAGTACCAGAGGTCTCCTATGGAAGTGAATCTCCTTTCTGAATGGCATTATGGGATGGTGTCAGATTGAATGCAGCTAAACCTTGCGGAAAGCGTGCCCTGAGTGCATGCAAGCCATCGACAGACATTCAATTCACAAGACCAGACTAATGTTAATCAAAAGTAGGACCCCAGCAATAGAGGCTGGGTCCTCAATACCCAGACAGGATTCTCTCTAGAGAATCCTAACACTGATATACTAAACAGGCAACCAAACCCTGTATCATCAAAGCACCAGCAATGTGACTGATTACTTGCCCTCCACTTTGAGCATCCATGGTAGAAATCAGAAAGGCAGTCATTTGGAATTAAATCTGAGAAATGCAGAAAAATTACTGAATAGATGCTGGAACTCAGGAGTTGCTACAACATGCTTAAGGCTTCAAGTATAAATTAAGGTCAGATAAATGGGCTGAGCACAGTGTAAGATAAAGTAAGCAGTGGAAGGCTTTTCTAATTATGACTGCATTATTGTTTTGCAGATGCATTACAATTCTGAGTCAAGACTGTCCCATTATTTCCCATGAATCTGGAACACATTAAAACTCATTACTTGCAGACTCAGATTAATAAAGCTACTTTAAAATCTATAATGTTAAAGCCTGCATACAATAAATTAGAGGAAGTTCAATACTAGTTACTACCTACGAAATAGAAGTAAGTAAAAAACACATTACTGCATCTTGGAAATTACTGTGCTAGTCAGGGTGGGCAATTGGAATGTGATATTATAACATATGAAAGGAAAGGAACTTAATTAAATATGTCTGAAGATATGAAAGAGATATGAAAGACCTATCATTTCAGGAAGGAAAAGTGAGAAGTAAAACAGGATGTGAAGACATCACAAAGGACAGACAATGTCACTTGCCATGAATAGCGTGACTATAGACTTCTGCAGGATGTATTCAATATACATTTAGCATACAGAAACAAAACAGTAATAGCAAGCCTTATAAAAATTATGGAGAGTCATTTGAAAAAATCTTTTTCAAGTATGGATGTGCAAGAACCTTCTTCTCACAATGATTTCATGTTGGCTGGCTGTCTACTCATTCTCAGTTGACTTTGATCACATGCACCTGCCAAATGTCCCAATATTTGCTTACAAAAAAGGCACCAAGCAGCAGCCATCAAGTTGTACCTTCTTCCCAATTTGTACGTACCATTGTTTTCCTTCTTATAATCAAAGGTACAAATGCTTGCTTGGTGATATCAGCAAAGACCAGTGCTAACCTGATGGATTCCTTCTAGTCTAAACTGGCAGATTATATTTAACTAACCAGCTAGTTTCCAACTTCATAGTTCCTCACTAGAAGTTCAGCAGAATATACTATTCTTTGACACTTTCTGGTGGAGAACAGATGTATATTTGCATTTTGTTCCACATGGTTTGAAAAACTAAACAGTCAAGAAAAAGTCGAGATACATAAAAAGTCAAACTCCTCCACGGTCTCTGGAAGCAGAGGACATTATCTAAAGCATCTGTCAACCTTCAGAAAGACAAATCTCATATGCCTTAAGATACTGCCAGGAAAATATCTGGGTCACTGGTTCAAACCCAGCCAACAAGGGGACTGACTGGAAGTAATTACTGTCCTATAACGCCACATATGAAAATGATTTTTTTTCCAAATCTATTCTGACCTTAGACAAGAAAACCTACAACCACACTGCAGCACTGATAAGATGGCTCAGACGTCTGAAAAAATGTCACAATCATTTTTGTAACAGCACTCAGTACATCAAGGCTGCATCATACTTACCATAGTATTTTTAAGAGCCTAGAGGAACCAATTCGTGAGGATTTCGGCTACACTGTCTACATTCAGGTAAGAAGAATAATCAAAACACTTACTGGAATCCCATGCAATTGTGGTTTATCTATCAAACTGTGTAGCTCGTTCTTTGAAGCTTCTACTTTTTCTAAGTCTGCTGCATCCACCATGTAACTGCAATGGGAATACAGTTATATAGTATTGACCATTCCTTGCAGAAAGTTGCATTAAAATGTCTGAAATTTGACAAGTATGGCTGCATTGACAATAGCATTAGAACAGTCCTGAGCTGTATAAGGCCTGGACTTATTAATACACAAAGGTACAGAATCAAATACAGCCATGGGGGAAAAATTGGCCTGGAACATGCTATTAGTGATGCATCTGGGTTGCTGGATGTGTAAAACACACAACTTTTATCATGTTGGGTCTTCCTATGTGACAGAGGTGGACAAAAAGAAAAGCATATCTATACAAATAATATATATTTTTAAATACATTTTGTATACGCATACAAAAGAAAACTTACACAACTGCATTGACTCCTCTGCAGTAACGCTCCCACATACTTCGAAACCTTGGCTGCCCTCCAATGTCCCATACCTGGAAAAGGTAAGAACACCTCAACCCCACAATGTTTTTGAGCTACACAGTAGTAACACCAGAACTCTTACATGAAGCATACAGACTGCATTGACAATGCCTACATGAAGGCAGTTTTCTAAGTGACCTTCCTCAAGGTCTTCTCAGCCAGTTCCAGACAATGGAGTAAGACAGGCACATTCACACTGCAAGTCAGTCCTGTGACAACAGCAGCTCCAAATGTCCATTTGGAGAATGCTGCCCTTCCTACTCACTCCAAGAAAAGTCTTCCTCAGATACCAAAGTGAATTCTTGCAAACACACAGTTTAAAACCCAGAAAGAACAGCATGAAAACAGTTATGAAGTTGCATTTTTTTATGGGTCTAGGGAGACCCAACAGGCCTTCAGCAGAATAAAGAAGGATATTAGGTAAATAAAGAGTTGGTCAGAGAGCAGATTACATCCATGAAAAGGATGATATACTCTAGGGTGCCCTGATACCTCCACAGATCTCACATTTGTCCATCAAATGTGCTTTAAAAGACACATGGATTAACTGATCAGAACCAGAAAGGAACGAATAGTATAGGGTAGCTCTGAAACAATCAGTGAACCTTAAGAAAGCTCAAATTCTGCTTGGGATTTTATAAAGCTCCAATCCTGCAACACTTACACATGCTATTAGTATCCAGCAATCCTACTGAATCCTTCATGGTTAAAGGGCTAACACATTATTTATCTGTACAGGAGTTACTTATTCTGCTTTGCTTGCAGAAAATCAGTACTTTGAGTGGATGACTGTAATTTTGTTTCAAAACTGTTTCCAAGATCAAAATACCAGGGAAAGGATTTAAACTATGCAGGCAAGGGCTACGTGATGATGTAGACAGTCGTGTTACTAGCGGCACACCTATCAAAATAGTAATGAACACTGAAAAATAGAAGGAATTGAATTGCTCATATATTAAGGATAAAGATGAGTAATCATTTCCTATTTTAATCAGATTTAGCTAGAAAAACATTATGTACCGTATATCAGATCTAGGAGGCATATCCACTACAGTAGAAACTAAATTTGGAAGTAACATACACAGAAGCAATATTTTCCTAAAGTTGTTCCCATATTTCTACTTTATAAATACAGACATATAAAACCTGCTGTGACAACGAAGACTTGCACGCAAGAGACTTAGACACTTGGGATACGGCCTTTTTCAACTAAAACTGTGGACTGTATTTTTAATTCCACAGTTCATAAATCATATTTAGGTATTAATTTCTCTATCATTTTCAACACCTTATGTTCATATTTTAGAAAGAAGTTTTTCCCAGTTCACCATTAAAATCATTTCCTGACTGATCTTACCATTCCTTCTGTTATAAAATTAGCATGTCACCTAAATGTAGACTGCCTTTGATCCCCTCTATAAGATCAAGAATTTTACATATGAAAGAGGTTTGAGTGAACTTCTGACCATGAACTGGATATTGAGTACTATCTGCACTGACATTTAAAGGGCTATTTTAAACATATTAATAAAATAAACCACTTATTTAAAAAACTTGAGGACACAATTCAGTATTATAGTTAAGATGACAAACCTCACACCAACACTATACCAATAACTCATCAGGACCTTGAAACTATCAGTAACCATCTGCTGCACATCTGTGTGCCTGGAAAAAGAAACTAAATTATTTTCTTGGTAGATTAGAGAAGAAAGAAGGGGTAAGAGGACACGGAAGGCCAGTAGTAAGATTAGATTCTTGGAGACTGACAGCAATTATTCCTGGTAGTCACAAAAATCTACAAGATGATGTAGCCTGAACCAATCACAACATAAATAAGAGAGAGAAATACTGGTTTTGTCCTTGATATTTATACCATATTAAACTGCAGTGCAGAACAAGTATTATCATTAGCAGAAAAAGTCACCTCAAAACAATGGAAAGGCAAATCATTTCCAATCAGTTTCCCTAAAAAGGCTTACAGCTATTCATTAAAGTACAACATGGAGGACACCACATAGACTAGGTGTTTTTAACAGAGCTTGGGAACCCAATTTACCTTAATATATTAAATTATAATAATCTGAAATAGGGAAAAAATAAATGCATGGAATAAATTTTAAACGATTTTTACCTCTTTGCCTATGAAATTAAGATGGTGACAGTACTAACTCTCTAATCCTCTTCATTATATTGCATAACCAGTGACAGAGTTGACTGATTTATTCAAAACACAAATCTCTGCCCAGAACCTTTTCCACTATACATCACTGAACAGACAGAACTGTGAGAGTACAAGCGGCACGCAGGAAGGAAGGGGGAGAGTCCTTAATGGTAAAGCTTGTGTGAGCCTTTCATGTTTTGGAAATCACCTGGTTTTGTATCCCAATGTGTATTTAATACACAGGTAAAAAGTATATTCTGGGTGTGAACTGGGCGAGGCAGGTGACTACACCTTAACAGTAGAATAAACAGCTATAAAAAGAAGTTTATTTTGTCTGGGTGTTTTTTAAAAGAGACATGACTTCAAATTTCTCCCATGGCTTTTTCATTGGTCCCTTGGCAATAAGATTTTTATAATATTTAAGAGGCAATTTTATCCCTAGAAGACCAGATGATTTTAAGAATCAGAAAATACCTACAGAATGACCAAACTAAAGAGAGAAAAAGTTTCCTTAGTACCCATCCCCACTGCCTCACAGGAGATTAAGATCTCAAGTTGTTGTTGTTTAGGCTCAAAGGCATACATATCATTTCTACTGCATTTTGTAAACCATTGTTGTGCCTGTCTATTCCTTGCTTGCAAGTCTACACTATCATACAATAATGCAATGTTTTAATTTTTAAACTGATCACCGTACTTTGGAATCATCATTTACCTTAGCGCTTATATATACTTGTTAAATCAAATTCTTCTAAAACAGGAATCTCTCTGGATATTTCTCTTCTTCAATTTCTTTCTGGGGCTATAAGGCTTCTTCTTAAGACCACACCTACCAAGTACACTGAGGAGCAAATCCTTTTCCTTTGCACAGAGGTGTATCATGACAGTTGAGCAAAAATGCAGTTGGGGAATAAGCTCAAAGGTTTTTGAAGGCTTTCAGTTACAGGAAGGCTCATTAACAGTCTATTTGTGCTTCTGCTAATCAGCTTATATTGTGGGAAGGCTTGTCGGTTAATCAGAAAGTTGCAGGAAAAATTATTTTCTACATGTCAGTTTACATGGCTTTTTTCAGACATGCGGGGTAGGTATTTCTTGCGGACAGAGATTGTGTCTCAATGTCAATGCATGGGTTCAGTACCTAGGATCTCACATCAATCAGTGAAGCCTAGACAGCCATTGAGCTGACCAGATGTAACATCTTCTTTAGGATGACAAAATTACGCTCTGGGCTTGACAGTACTGACTAGAGCTCCTCTGACTACTGTTAAAGGAGCTTAACCTTCACTGCAGACATATAGCTGTTTACATTCAGACATCTTAATTTACAAAATGAATCCAACACTACAAATCTTGGAACTCAGAAATATATCTTTCTGCTTGGAAGTATTCAGAAAATATCAGCCATAAAACCTAACCTGAACAAAGAGGTGAGGAAATTCTAATGACTGCATCTGTCTTACCTTGCCTGCTACGTGAACCATTCCTGCAAAGTACCCATTGCTCTCTACTGAGTTCAGACAATCTGGCTCAGGCTAGCTTTCTCCTTTTTCATCTGGCTAAGTTCCAGGGAGACAAATCTGAAACAGTCATTTATACTAGACTAGAGTCTTCAATCAGTGATGTTCAGCTTCCCCACCTAATAAAAGAATAAAAAGCTAAACCAAATTACCTTAATTTTTTTAACAAATTGCCTTGTGGACACATAACTCTAGAGTCTTGCTAGGAATACCAGCCACGTAACCTATTATGGAAGCTAGAATACCTTACTGCCTTAGAATAGTTACTATCCACCTACTGTGCTGTATTTCAGAAATGACTTTACAGTTGCTTTTAAAGCTGGGGAAAAAAAAAAAATGCCAATGGCTACATTTTCTGTGGGCAGTTGTTCCCAGAATACTGTGCTCTTTGAAAGCAGTCTTGGTCCTTTAAGAACCCTGTTGTTACTCCTCACTGGTGATGAAGTCCAAGTTTTAAGCATTTTTCCAACTGGGTATTTTACTTTAGTAGCATCAGACAGAAAAAACAAAACAAAACAACAACAAACAAAACCACCAAAACCAACCAACCAAAAAAAAAAACAAACCCAAAAAAACCCAAACCCCTATATGCACCCTTCACAGTTAAATTTGTTAATTTAATCAGTACTTCCACTGAAGAACTGGAAATGGATTTAGACTTGCAACACAAAATGGTTGAATATCTTCAACTCCTGAGAACAAGCACAGAGGCGTTTTTAATGGGAAGGGGTATTTCTCAATGACAAGGGCGTATTTGACGTTTTATCAGAGATACAAGGTACAATGTTCGAAGGATCAACAGGTGGACTTCAAACAGGACACAAAAGCAAAGTCTGTTCTCAGAAACTGTTTTCTGAACCTCATGCGGCTTACCTTCATGTTGTGTTCTAAGACAGGAGAGTACTGGGGAATGCAGCTTAAGAAGGAAGACTGTAATCCTCTCAATCAAGATGCAGCACACATCTAAGCAGAAGAGCCAACCCATCCTTGCCTAAATATTGTGTCATCCCTAAAGCAGAAAGCCCCAGTTCTGCATGACCATGTCCAGTCCTTTGCACCCTCTTTTCACATAGAGTACAGACACCGCAATCCAAGATATTCTGGTGAAAGTAGGCATATAAATTATAGGCAGAACTTGCACTTGGAAGACTGATGGCAAGGAGACCAGAGGCAAGGACTCTTGACAGCTCAAAACAGATGATCAATACTAATGTAGTGATTAATTTTGCTTGTCCTTGAAGAACATATAGCCATGAAAGCAAAAATTACTATTTGCTCAATAGCAGAGAAAAGTCAGGAAGATGTGCAACAATGTACATGCTCTGAAAAAGTAATCTAATACCAGTAGATTAGAAAAGGACATTCTCTCATGACAGATCTAACCCTGCAGAGCAACTTCCTAGCATTCTCCTCATGTGTTCTCCTTGCCCCAGCCTCTCAAGTCTGAGGAATCCCAACAGATTCCCAGCATTAATAAGACAAAGTTGCTGAGAACACTGCTAACCAGGGGCAGCATTTATGGTTCCCAGGCGTCCTAACAGGATGTTGGATAGAACGTATGTTTATACGAACTACAGGCAACTTCATGCTCGGAATGGATAAAAAGAAAAGATCAGAATCCTAAAGTATCCAAAGTAACTACAGGAGTGGTCTGAAATAAGGCAGCTGAAATTCAACACACACAAGCTCAGAATAGTCCATTTGGATAGAGGGAACCAAGTGCACCAGCACGAAGTGGAAACAGCCAAGTAGAGGTAATGGACAAAAAGCTTAAGAAGTTCACAAACTAAATTTTCAACAGTGCTGCAAACCTTAAATCAGCATGTACTAGAGCAGACGCATGTTACGTATGGTTTTAAAAGTATGTACTACCCTGTCCTCAGTGTCTAAGAGCATCAGTCTACAGAGCAGACACAAAAGTCCAGATAAGAAAAGAAAGGGTGAGATTTTGAAAATACGACCTATGAATAGGGGATGGGGATTACAAACCCATAATGCAAATGGCTGCTAGATATAGACTAAAAGAAAAAAAACAGCTCAATTTGTGATGACAGCAACTCATGTCAGATATTAGAAAAAAGCTTTCTAACACTTCAAGTGAAAGAACACTGTACAGAACAACAGATATTGTAGAACCTTCTTCATGGAAGAACAAATTTTAAGAAACAGTTATTCAAGATATTTGGGTAAATATCTGATTCACCTCAAAACACAAGTTTGGTTTAGATGACTCCCCGAGATCAACTTTTGGTCCTCATTCTCAGGAGTCCTAACATTTCCTCTGAATGACTAGTGAGACATTCAGCACTGTCTGTTCTGACTCAGGACATTGCCTGCTGTCTCCATGTGTTTGTCTCAACCACTGCAGAGGTTTCCTATCAAAGTCATGACGCTGACTCACACTCTGCAGCACACAACTCACAGCACAGATACAGTCTCCAAGGCTTCTCTTCCCAACTATGAGATGGGACAGCGCTTTCATACTTTCCCTTCTTAGTTGACCACTGAGTACTTTTGAGTATGCTCCATACTTATTCTCTGAGACACTTTCTAACCCTTATTTAACTCCTTGTCACAGAATCACAACATCACTAAGACTAGCAGGGGCCCTTGGAGACTGTATAGTCCAACTCACTCTGGTCAAAGCAGCATCACGCACAACAGACTGCTCCAAGGATGGAAATTCCAGAACTTGCCTGGTCAACCTGTTTCAGCGTTTGATCACCCTCACAGTAAAACCACTTTTTCTTATGGTTTAAATGGAATTTTCTATATTTCAGTTTGTGACCATTTCCACTTTGTCACTGGGCACCACTGAGAAGTTTGACTACATCTTCCGGCTACATTGATGAGATCTCCCTGAACCTTCTCTTACCTTTGGCTAAACAGTTTCAGGTATCTCAGCATCTCCCCACACGGGAGATGAACAAGTCCCTTAATTATCTTCATGGCTCTTTGCTGGACTCTCCAGCAGCTCCACATCCCTCTTGTACTTCAGGTATGGCCTTATCAGTGCTGAGTAAAGGGGAGGGATTAATTACTTCCCTTGACCAGCTGTCAAAGTTTCTCCTAATGTAGACCAGGATGCTTGCTGGTCTCTGCTGCAAAGATACACTGCTCGCCAGTGGCCAACTTGGCATCCGCCAGGACCCCCAGGTCACAGAATCATAGCATTGTTTAGGTTGGAAAGGATCTTAAGATCATCTAGTTCCAAACCCCCTGGTAGAGGGGGGACACTTTCCACTGGACCAGGTTACTCAAGGATCTGTCTAACCCGGCCTTGAACACTGCCAGGGATGAAGCATTCCCAACTTCCTTGGGCAACCTGTTCCATGTTTCTTTCTTCAAAGCTGCTTTTCAGTCAGTCAGCCTGCAGTGGACTTTGTACTTTCACATCTTTAACTTCATATAGGTCTTGTGAGCCCACGCCTGTCAAGATCCCTCTGGAGGGCAGCATAACTTTCTGCTGTTATCCAGCCACTCCTCCCAGTTTTGTATCATCAGCACCTGCCCCATTATCCAGGTTATTAATGAATAGGCTAAACAATCCCTGTGGTATATTGCTAGTAACTGGGCTTCCTGCTGTGGATCATAGCCCTTTGAGTCCAGCAGTACATTTTTTCCTTACACACCACTATCACAAATCACTGGGCCATCTCACAAAAATTCTTCATTATAGAAATGACCATTTTGACTTGAAATCAGCCCAGACACAGCGCAGCCTTTTCAAAGTGACCCAAGCCATGTAGAATAGCCTGTACATGCTGAAACACTGCTAGAATTATACAGGCAGTACACACAGAGGCTGATACTACTGTATGACACATGAGATGATGATGACAGGTAAGGCGGTTTTTAATTGCCACTGGAAAGCAGAAGGATTCTGTTTCTGTGAGGATGTTTGGACACTTGGCAACTCCCCAGAGAAGGCAGGAGTGCTGTAACTAGGGAGACTGGAAGAAGAACGCACAGAGCACGGATTCTCCTCCTCCCTCTCTGCGACATCAGAGCACACAGCAAGCAGCTAGAAGCTTGGCCTCGCCCTTCAGCAGACAGGGCTGCAGCTTCCGTGGAAGGACGCTGGCCTCTAGTGGTGACAGTTGGAGGACCGCAGATCAGCCAACCTCCGCAGCTCTGGCGCCGAGCACTGCCCGGGGCAGCTGCCTCCGGTCTGGATGCCCATGGGGCACAGAAACTGGCCGGCGGTGCTGCGTCAAGAAAATCAACTGCAAGAGCAAGGAAAATGAAGCTGCTGCATTGCCTGTGCGTATGCATGGTTTGTGTTGCTCCCTTCCTTTTTTATACCTGCATCTATTCTATCACTGCAAGAATAAAAGATTGGTTAGCTGGAGCTTCACAGTTATTCATGTCATGTAACATACTTCCCTATACCTCAGACTTTCACTGTATGCTGTCATAGGAGAAAGATCACAAGATCTGGTTTCCTGCACAGACTGGCTTCCAAACCAAGTATCATTTTTGAAACTAGTCAACATATAAATAATGTTAGCATTATCTCTTTATTTTTATAGCCTTATTATAACAGCTATATGCAACATGACTTTTGAGATCAAAGGGTAAAAACATGGCACAGTTCCACAGAAACTAACATACATCCTCCCTATAGAATGTGATCTTGAAGTACCATTAATGCAGACAACTTGAGCTCAAACTTATTAGTCATTTCCTTCACTTACCTGAACTATCCTGGCTCAAAAAACACTTTATTTTGAATACTGTCTACTTGTAAACGATTTACTTCTCTAGCCGAATGAACCACTAATAACTTTCTGATTTTCTTCCACATCTGACAATTCTGTCACAGCATCAGTACAGCACTCAATTAGCCTTATGCTTTCTCTATATAGCCTTATTGTTCCTAGGCAAGACAGAAAACAAGGGAACTGAGAGGAGATTCCTATTTCTGTGTATTATTTATGAACTATGATTGAATGCAGTAACTTTTCTATTGACAGTTGCATAGATGGACTTCTTTGATCAGTGGCAGATCTTCTTTGATCTAAAGAAGATGAGATGAAAAGTTTATAAAACTTTTAGGAATAATTAAAATAGAATCCTCTCCTGATGAATTAGGAAGCATTACTAAAGCTCAAGTGGAAGGTACTGCTTCAGTATAAATGTACTCCTCTGAAAGAGACAGCAAGGCTCAGGTAGGAGAACAAAGAACACCCGCATGCCTGAAAAAACAGTAGGAAAAAAATACCTCTTTGAAGAAGTGGAAACTTAAGACAGTTTGACTACTTAAAGTGAAACAAACAGCTTCTGCTTGTAAGTCTTCATTTGAGGCCTCCTATCACAATTTTGTCACTGCTCGTGTTCTACACATCTGCTATTCATGTGCCAGAAGTCAAGAAAGTACGGGATGGCCTTAGGGTGCATTTGCATTTGTAGAGTGCTATACTGTCAGAGGTAGTACCTCTGACATTCTTGTTATAAATTACACTATTTGATTTGCTGTCATAGCTAGTGTACATGTTAATTTGTTGCAATAAACAGAAACTTGGGGGTGAATATCTATACAATTACCACATCAATCAGAATGTTCTTTTGATATCAATGCCCACTGACTTCTCCATAAATTCTCTTTCATAACTAATATAAATCATTAATTAACCATAAGGACTAGAACACATAACACCATCCAAAGTCTGTAAACCCTAACAATATAGCACTAAATATTTATCTTTTTTAAATACTGTCACTGATCCATCTGAAGGTACAAGCAGTCTCTGTGGGCGTACTGACCACGTAACTCTGGCAACCCCTTAGAACCATGTAGTGTTAGTTCTGCTTAAAAGTTTGCAGCTACAAGAGTGGAAGGATGAAGGAAAATATAATTTTTCTCACCAAATGGAGAGACTGCTTTCTCCCTGTCCAGATTTTGCACTCTAAATATGGTGGTTCGCAGCTATGTAAGTCAATCTATCCATGCTGCCCCCAGAATGCATCATTCTGCCCATGTCTGTATCCCACTTTCCCACACAGTGGTGGCACCAGCAATCACACAGCTGCTTGAGGAGCACACTGCCTGGGCACTGACTGGGGAGAAACTAGCATGGAGGCAGGTTTGGTTTGGTTAGTTGGTGGGGCTTTTTAGGTGTTTCTTTCATCTAAATAATTTGGCTGATCTACCACTTTGCCACGTGATTATTGGTGCTGATGGAAAAGGGGTGCAAGGCTGCAGGTGTTTTAAGGCAGAATGTAAAACCTCACACTAAGATATACTTTAGCCAATCGTAAAAGCTGACCTTCAATCTCTACCACCTTCACTAGACTTGCCTGATTCTCTTCCAGGTTTCCCGGAAGGTAAATCTAGTATGCCCCTTACATGAGGAACATTACACGGAGGTTCAGAAGTGCTACTACAGGCAGAAAAGCAGGCATTAAAAGTTCATTTTGCACCTTTTTTTTTTTTAAGAGAAGCTGCTTTTATTTCCCTTTACAAGGAAGATTCTGCTTGGCACTGTAAGGTACAAACAGTTGCAGAGGAAGCCACTGATTACTCTGCAAGCTTGTAACAGGAAGTAGATACACAAGTGGAACGCACCACTGAAGGCCCTATAGTCAAGTGGAAGTTTGAAAAAGCACAGCAGGACACTAAGACCAGAAACAGGCACTCACAGCACTTACATCATTACAGTAACTTCAGGTTTAAGCTTTTCTAGTTCAACTTTAACATCTTCCAACTAACAGAAGTAAATGATCCCTTTTACCACCTGTTTTCTTTTCAGAGATAACGAGTAAACAGTTAACAACTGCTTATATTCACATTACAGGTCATTTCAGAAAGTCCTCCCTAGGTTTAAGAGCCACACTAAACCAGAATAAAAATACTATCTTTAGAACTGAGAGAGACAGGAAAGAAAATTACTTTTCCTTTTGAGAGAAAAGTCAAGGTAAAGGCAAAAACCTATATATCTTTCACATCATTTTAGACAGAAGTTATGAAGAACTGGACTAACCAAACAGGCTCCCTTCACAACCAAACAAAACAGAGAGCCTTAACACTACAGGAGTTATCTCTATTTTGTTGCCTATGGCATGAATCACAAACTGGCATTATCTGTATTTCTCTAGACGCCAAAGAGATGGCTCCCTGACAACTGAATTACATTAGATGTTCCATTCCTGTACAGTTAACATTATGTGGGCTGAACTGCTCTCTCCACTGAGATGCGTAAGTTAGGAACGAAGCTGCTTCAGATTTCACTTACAGTTGCAAGAGGGAGAGAGAGAAGAAAAGCACCTGCAGGAGTCAAGTCCACCCCCTTAATACACCGGAATGTTCCGACCTTTCTAACTCAAAAGAGCGCAACAAAGTTTCTGCCTGGCATGGATATAATGAAATCAAATTTCATTATTTCAAGATTCATGTAACCCAGAAACATACAACTATATGCCTTTTAAAAGTTTTGAGCCAGAAAAACAGATAAATGATCCTACCATCTTAAAAGGAATATCCTATCCTTTCACATTCCAAATTGAAATCACTCTCTCTATTATTCACTCTGTATTAATTCAAACATGCACACCTACCTTTATGGTAACATTTCCTTTTGTTATTTTTCTCATATTGAAGCCTACTGTAGGAATCATATCTTCTGTGAACTGCCCTGACTAGAATACAAAAAAAAAAAAAGAAAAAAAAAAAAAAGAAAGAAAAAAGTATTATAAAACAGTTGATACACAGCAGATAAGTTTCTCATTTGCAATCTAGAATGTTTGTCTTATAACACTGTAAAATATCACATTAATTTTCTGCAAGAGCACTGGCCAGCACTGACGTTAATGCATTGTCACGCCAAGAAAGACTGTTCATTTTAGCCCTTCAAATGATCTTTTATTCTCCTCAGTGACAAAGATCAGCCCAGAAACCATGAGACCTTGGATAATTCATCTGCTCCTTCAGCAAGCCAGAAAGCATCATGGGCAAAATAGAGGATCACAGAACCATAGAATGGTTTGGCTTGGAAGAGACCTTTAAAGGTCATCTAGTCCAACCCCAATATGATAAAATATGATAAAACTAACTGTAGCAGGATTTTTTCTTATAGCTTCTCACTACTGTTACCAACAGTTTAACTCCAAATGTAATAAATGATAAAGGAGTACTCTTGTAGAAAGCATTATGTGCAGACCCTTTCCTTCTAAGTAGATGCCAGCAGAGAAATCCTGCTGTGGAAGCTAAGAGAATGCCATAAAGATAGAAAAACACAAGGTAGTAACTCAGCATAGCACAAATCCAAAAGATAAAATCAAATTGCTACCTCCTCTCCCAGTTTCAAGACATGTTTTTACAGGATAGATGCTTGTCATCATGCCAACAGGAACCTTACACACATGTACCCACTACAGAGGACAGCTTTTGAGGAGAAAAGTGAAACTCAGAATTTAGGGGATAGTTCATTCTTTCTTTTCAAAAAGTATTGTTTATAAGGTATTGTGTCTCCCAGGCATGGTGCATTGCTTGACTTGACATTGCTCTTCCATCTATATCTGGCCATATTTTCTTCAGTCACCTCATCATCCCACGTGCCCTGGATCTGCGCTTTTTTGGAAGAAAATATGGGCATGCTCCAACAGGTCTCTCCCATCTGAGAAGTGGGTGATCATAGCTTCACAGTGCACTGCAGCAGCTACGTGCCCCGCAGAGCACACATTGCCACCAGTTTGCCCTGGTGCTATTGCTGGTCTCTATATGCTTTCTGCAAGTTTTCCTCCCTGTTCATGGCAGAGTGAGAACACACGATGCCTCTAGCTTGTGTTCACAAACTAAGATTAATTATTTTTAACCTAGGATTTTAAAAGCTGTACTATCTTTGACAGGTACTTAAATCCCCTCAAAGATTTTGGAGTTCGGAATTAGATTCTTCCATCAGTTACTTGTTCAACCTCTCCTATGGGAACCTTCTTGTTATTCTGTACAATATTCCCCATCTTTTGTTTCTGAAAGCCTTTTTTTCCTTTTTCTCCCCTTCCGCTTTCCTTGCTTCAGTGGCTTGTCAACAGCAATATAAAAAAAACAGTCAAGACAAATGCACCTGCAGCCTCATACAGATACAAGCAGCCAGCAGTGACACAACTTCTTAATTGGACAGAGTAAGAAAAAGACAATCAGTAACTATCTCCTGTAGCATATACCGGTCTAATTTGTTTAAATATATAGCACATTTATTTGTGGAGGCCAGATATATTAACACATAGAAATACATAAACCCTGAGAAAGTAGCATCATTACCCAAGCACAAGAATGCCTCGAAAACCAATCAGTCAACTCAGGAGGCTATTGTTTAAACAAGCTCATAGAAAGTCAGGATTCCACTTTGTCAGCAAATTATACACCGTATGTAACGTGCTAAACTGGAAGACAGAAATAAAAAAAAACCCAAACCCTTCATAACTGCTCTGGTATCAGGAATAGAATGCAAAGAATTAGTGTCCCCTTTACTGGTCTTCAGTCTTTTCTTCTACAAATTTTCCATTCTGGTTGAATGAAAACAGCTATAAAGAAAGTATTATGTTTACAGTTCTTCATTTTCCCACACAATGAAGGAAACAAAGTAATATGTCAAATCTTTTGCCCACATTAGTACAAAAGCTCTAATTACTGTGCTTTGTTTCAAGTGCTGTAAGCACCATAAAGTAAGAAATCTGTTCCATTTTGCTTGCTAAGGAAGTTTTACATGACAAATTACCTATTTTGAGAATATTCAAGATATGCAAACAAGTTTATGGTTGTATCTCAGTAAAAAAGAGATTACATCCTGACACAGATGAAAGTAACTGATGCTACAACATGCTGTTCTCTTTCAAAGTTGCTGAATATTGATCTGACAATGAATACTGTCATTACCCCCTATCACATCCACAGCCATGGGCCAAAGCCTACTCAATTATATTAGTGCAGACCCATAGTACTGCACAGTGACATTATCCAAGGTTTTCACTGGTAACAAAGGACTACTACATACGCTTCAAATTCTTAAGGGAGGAGGCTGTCTCAAAGGGTATTTATTCAATGTTAGTCTGATAAGATCTCTGAATACATTTGCAAAGTGGAAAAATACAGTATTTTCTTATGACTTGTTTACACGATCCATTGCAGTTTTCATTTTAAGTATTCACTGTTTTGTAACGGTTAGTTTCATCTTGTCACATTCTAGCCACATAAACACAAAGTTCCCAATCTATTTGCCATCCCCATAAAACTGTATTCAAGTGTAAGCTATTAGCCACTGCCTTATCTTAAATTGTTTACTCACAAATTCTTTAACCACCTTTCTTTGTTGATTATCATGGTGTGTCATCTCCAGACTGAAAAATACAAAAGCTACAAAACCTGCAGTCTGTGACACTCCAGACATCACAGAACATGGATGCCTTGTAGAATACTCTTAGACAATACATATACTGGCAAAATCAGACCTGTAGTAACAGCACTGCTCTGCTATTCAAGGCACTAGCGTGAGAGAGACACAAACATATGATGCCGTCCCACTGGTGGTCTAGCATAAGCAAGTGGACAAGCAGTTACAGGCACAAAATCTACCACCACACACAACTGTAACCAAGATCTCTGAAGTGCTGGGTTCTTCTTTGCTCCATTTATGAAATCAATCCAAGAAGCAATGTAACTTATCACACCTTTTCCCCCTTCCTCAGCAAAGCCCGCCCTTTGGAGATGAACACTCCCAATGGGCATAACGAGTGCTAAGGCCTGTGCCAAGTGCCTAACAAACTAACATACTAGATCCAGGTATTTTCTGCTTATTGACTGCTGATGCCTCCCAAAACATACTTTCAATGTACACTTTCCCTACTCCACTTCTTTATCTCCTACTCCATCTCCACCTCTTCACTTGCACTCAGTTACAACCTTCTGTTTTTCCCTTAATTCCAAATCGTATGCAAAAGCAAAGAACAAATATCAAATACTCATGTCATCATTGCCTCAATCTCTTTGGCTTTACGTCATACACATCCCAGTTTGGTTTGATCCAAGATCTAGTAACTTCTCAGGATAAGGGCTGAAGAACATCTGGAAACTTTTATCTCATGGCAGGTGCAGCTGTAATACATCTCACCAGGCAAGATCTGCAGCAAGAGTAGGTGCTAAGCTTCCTGACCAGTAGGAGCCATACTTAACATATGTAGCTGTTTCTGCCTTCCAATGCAATGCAAATCTTCAGGATGGGCCCAAATGAAGGTCAGAGAGCACAGTAAACCAAGATGAGAAACAAAGATAGCAACAAAGTGGAAAATGCCATAGCAAGCGTTAGCATTATAGGGGAACAAGGCTGCAAGGCCATCACCACGGCAGGAAGGGAATGACAAAATCAGACATGGAATGCTGGAAAACAGCTATCAAGGAATTGTGTGAGGCATTAATATTGATGCAACTGATGGGAGGGAAGAATTCATTTGACAAGGGAGTTGTGGCCTTGGAGGAAGCACGATACATTGAGTTACTCTGGGTTACACTGGCCGTGAAAAGCCAATTTAGTCACAGGCAAGAGCCCATGCCCAGAAGGGGCACGCTCTGCGGTCAGCAGAGAAGACATTTTCTTTCTCCCTCCCTCTCTCCCATTTCACACGCACCTGATCCTGCTGTGAAATCCCCAAAGCTGCCAGCAACGCGGCCGCTGCCTCACGCCCGCCGCCCCCCTCCCCGCGGCGCACCGCGGGGCCTCACGACAGGCGGCAGCATCGCGGCGGGGGCAAAGCCCGCACTTGTTGCCGGAGGCGGCGAAGCGAGGCAGGGCGGGCGGCACCCGCCAGCCAGCCCACACCGCCGGGCCGCCGCCTCACCGCCCCCGGCCACCGCTTCCCCGCTGCGGGCCACCGCCCTGCGCGCCCCAAGCCGTGCCCCTGCGCCTGGGGGCCGCGTACCGCCAGCACGGTGAGCAGCGTGGTCTTGCCCGAGTACTGCAGCCCCACCAGGGTGAGCTCCATCTCCTCCTTCCAGAACAGCGACCGCAGCCACTCCAGTACCCGCGCCACCAGCGCCAGCATCCCGCCCAGCGCCCCCGACCTGCGGCAGGCGCCCAGCCCCAGCGGCACCGCCTCACTGCTGGGCATGGGTGCGCGGGGAGAGGCGCGGTGCAGCTGGGGACCAGGCCGGGGTCGACGGCGGCGAAGCTGCGCGGGGAGCGGGCGCAGGCAAGGCCCTCACGTGATGGCGCCCCCACCCTTCCCGCTGCCACTTGCTGCAGAAGGGGGAGGGGTTTGGCCCGGCCGGGGGCGGGGAGCGTGCGGCAGGGCCGGGAGGTGGCCGGGGCTGGGTGGGGCCGTGTCCGCAGGGCGAGGGGATGGGGCCGTGTCCGCGGCGAGGGAAGGGGCGCACCCGGGCCGGGTAGCTCCCGCCGGGAATGGCGGGCGGTGGGGCTTCCCGCGGGCCTTACGCGGTCGCATGGAGGTACCGCAGTCCTCGGGGAGCAGCAAGGTGGCTCCCGGCGGCGTGATGAGGGCAGCGCGGTGTGAGGTGAACAACTGGTCTCTGGCGGGAGTGTGGCAGGACGCGGTGCGCGGCATAGGTCTGCCGCCATGGGCTGTCCGTCCAGCACCCTGCACGCAATGGGCCAGGGCAACATGTGCACCACTGGCTTACGAGAGTTGGTGGACTTAGCATGTTCTTGACGGCATCGATGTTGTAGGTCCTTCACCTGTAGTGGTGGCAGTTCTCACATCCCTGGACCTCCGCTCTTCTTATGATACTCTTGAATTGTTTTATCGTGTAGGGACAGGTCTCTATAGAATCATAGAGTCACAGAGTGGTTTGGGTTGGAAGGGAGTTCAAAGCTGATCTAGTCCAGCTGCCTGCAGTGAGGAGGGACATCTTGCACTTGACCAGATTGTCCAGAACCACATCCAGTCTGGCCCTGAATGTCTCCAGAGATAGTGCATCCATCACCTCTCTGGGCAACATGCTCCAGTGTTTTACCACCTCTGTAAAAATTTCTTCCTCACCTCCAGGCTGAATCTCCCCTCTTCTAGTTTAAAATCTTTGCCCCTTATGCTGTTGCAACAGACCCCGCTAAGAAGTCTTTCCCCATCATTTTAATAGGCCCCTTTTAAGAACTGAAAAGTCACAATAAGATCTCCCTGTAGCCTTCTCCAGGCTGAACAACTCCAACTTTCTCAGCCTTTCCTCATAGGAGAAGTGTTCTATCCAAAGTTTACTGGGGTTTTATTTGGGTTCTTTTTCAACAATTTTTGGTGCGTCTCTATTAGCATGCGTCCTTGCCTCAACAAGAGATGGCTGTGACAGTGGTTTTGTATAGTGGGCATGCCACTTCACCAGGAATCTCCTACCCACACTGAATAAAGAACATTTAGCATACAGTCTTGCCACACATCATTAAGAGAAAGGCTGTGTTTCCCCTTAACTGCAGAGCTAGCACTTAACGTGGATCCATCAATGAAATTATACGTGATGCTGTAGAAACTTACAATGCTGGTAGTATTGCTTGATGAAGGACTTTCATAGAGAAATAAACAAGGTGCTTCAAAAATCTAGTATGGATACTTGTAGTATGGAAACAGAGCAAATTCATCAAAACATTTTGAAATTAGTTTTTCATGCCCTTTTTAGAGACATAATTCAGCATTTAGGAGAATGCAATTTGTGTTAAACCTCATTGGTTATGTCAGTCAGGCCACAAAAACTGGAAGCTCTTTTGACTTTTCTGTCAAGAGCAATTGGTTCTGAGCTAGCTGCAAAGGTGAAAAGCTTTATGCTTTTTCATGCTCTGGTTGCAGATACAGTAAAAGTGATTCATAGTGTAAGGCTAAGATTTTTATTTTTTTTTTTTTACAGCTATTCATTTTTTTGCTCTTGTAAATTTAATTGAACATTTCCAGAAGGAAATTGGACACTGGAGCTGGCCCTGCTACCAAATGGTAATGTAAGGGAGTTATTTTTCATTGCTTCTCTTAATACAAAGTCTGGAGGAAAGCAGACACATTTAAGTGGCCAGGCCCAAACAAACAAAAGGAATTGGGTGGTTGGGTTTTTTTCCGTAGTTTCATGAGATTCTGTTCTTGACACAGGTAGTCCTTTTGTCCTAACACTACCCTAGCATTGGTGGTTTGGGTTAGAGTCAGAATTTTGGATGCCTGTGTTAAAACTGAGGCAGTGGTGAGTGTCTTCAGCAGTTTCGGAGCATGGTACAGCTCCCAAAGCTTCTTGAAAATTGGTGACATGGACAAAAAAAGCCCTGATCAGATCCTGCATTGAGAGAGAGTGTAGCAGAACTCTGGTGTTTTACTTGCCTCTTGGTAGCAGCCAGATGGTGGTTCGGTACATACATATGTCCTCAGGCACTGGTCAGAAGTTTACCCACCAGTTACTGTTTATGGTAAATATAACTGGGGGGTCACTGGAGACATGGGTCAAAAAGTTGACATTGAGGAAATAAATTATTCTGGTTGCATGGGTAAAAGGACCAGGAAATATTTCAAGGGCAAAACACTATTATATTTCTGCTGTCAATCTTGTTATTTTTAAAATTCGTTTGAGCCAAAGCAATTTTAAATTTTCAGTGAATAGGTGAAGTGTTTCTGGGTGCCTTCAAAACTGAAAAATAAAAGGATATCTCCCATCTCTGAATATCTCCCATCTCCAAATATCACTCAGCTGGCAATGTGCAGAATAAAGACAGTCCATTTGTGACAGTGGTTTCTGGGAATCAAGTGGCTCAGATTGCTGAATGGGGGAAAACTCATATGAAATTGAGCCGTCTCTGTTTTTGCAAGACTTGTTTGAGGAATTTTTAATTCTTCAATCGTGCTTAAGGCTTATAGTGGCGGGAGCTTAAAGAAACAATATTCTGTAGCATATTCTGAAAAAATACATTTCTGTCATATCCAGAAGAAGATGGGTTGATAAATCTACACCATTAATTCAGCTGTACACTGATAGAAGTCTTTTACAGTGTCTAGGAAGTCAAAATATAATATATGAACAAGTCTTGCAGGGTTTGTCCAAGTTAAAAGATCTGTTAAATTGATCTAAAATCTAATGTATCCTTTGCAAAACTAAATTATTATGAAGCAAAATTCTTTACTTTGCAGGCAGCTTGATAATATTGCATGTAAAAATACAATATTGCCACCTTGCTACCATTAGCAGCTCAGAGGACATATGTTCTCGTAACTAAAAGCCTGAGCTGGAGCACAGAAGGCCACAATTCACTATTCAGTGTGACTGTAGACAAGCCACTTAATCTGTCTGGGAAAAATCTGACAATTGATCAAGTATTTCACTTTCCTGTCTTGTCTATAGAGATTTACACACTTCAGGATCAGTTCAGCAGTGTTATGGGGTCATTGAGTCTTTCACGTGCTTTCTGGATGAAGTGATAGAAAAGCAGCTTACTCCACTGCAGAGGCTTATTTATGCTATGAAAAATTATAACAATGTATCTTACATTTCAGGTGACGATGGTGTTGATGCAATACATGGTCAGCAAAATTTGACTGAACCAACGCTGCGTATCCAGGTATTTCCACATTTGGGGAGAAACATTTCAGGTGACGATGGTATTGATGCAATACATGGTCAGCAAAATTTGACTGAACCAACGCTACATATCCAGGTATTTCCACATTTGGGGAGAAACAAGATGTTTGGGACCTGCATCTCTAGTTCGGAGTGGTACCAAGGAGATCAGATCTGTAGTTTAAGCGTGGATTTCAGTGACAGCTGAAGATCTTAACGAGAAGAAGCCTTCAGCTGAATGAAATCCCCCGAGTGGAGATCATGGGAAGAGGTGATGCCTCTCTCTGGTATTTTCAGTCCTGATATACCAGATGTTTGAGGAAAAAAAACATTTAGAATAAGCCACACATCTTTTGCGCTAATGAAGCAGTGCATTAGTGAGAGGCTAGTTGTCTTTTCTGTTTGTAAGCCAGAGTCAAGCAGGTACTTTGCCAAAGAGAGTAGAAAGACTGCATTGAAATTTCCAGTGAAAAGCAATGCAATGTACCCACCAGTGTCTGCCTGTGTCATCGGTGCCCTCTGCTGGCTGGAGCGTCAGGGACTCCTTAGTATCTATATTCATTTGCGTCATGCTTCAATGAGGGAAGAGGTGAAAAAGGATTTCTGTAAGGATTGCTACACGGGCACAGTGGGCCAGATTCAAGTTTTTAACTCAAGAAATCTGTGTTTTGGATACCTAAATTTGGTATATGCAACACGTACTGAAACAATGCATGGGATTTTGAAACAGCCTGAGTCTATTGCCCTTAATTGCCCTTAATTGCCCCTATTGCCCTGAGTCCAGTGCCCTTAATTACTAGCAGTCCTAGCGGTGAGGTACTTTGTTGTGACATTAACAATATTGTCGTTATGAGACTGTAGGGTGCCCTTAGCCTCCCTTTAAATGGTGATTGTTAGGTCCCTGCCTTGGAAATCATCACTTGACACTGGCAATTTACCATCTCGCCTCAATCTGCTAGTAGCCTGAGGGAGCAGTGTATGCCAGAAGTACGCTCCCAACATATGGTATATTTCTTCTGGGGGATCTTGAAGTGCTATTGAATAAATATATTTTTTGAGATGAAAACAAAGGCAGAGAGGGGTGAATGCGTATTATCTGATGTCCACATAAATATGGCATTGAACACAATGCCCTGGAATCGTGTGCAGAGAAACAAAATGTTGACTGAATATGTAAAGTAGTGATTCATATTAATTTTCATGCTGTGTGTTTGTGTCTGATTACTAATCAATAAATACCTTATCAGTTATAAACTAAGGGTTATACAAGCATACACTGAAAATGTCATCTAATTACTACTGGCCAAGGAGGACTATAATCAATACACCAAGATGGTGGTAACACATTAGTAAATATAATGAAATACAATGTTGTTCCTTTAAAGATGCTAGTATTGACTGGTGCCCTTTACCTCCTTGCCCGTTACTTTCTTGTGTGTAACAAGGGGACAACCAATGCAAGAAGATTTTGCAGTCCTGAGTACTACTGGCAGGGAAAAGCAGCTGCAAAAGATTCAGAACACCTACGCCAAAGAACTGTTCTCTACAGACCCTGATCCTTGACTGGTACACACAAAAACTTAGGATTGATCTTGAATACTGCTTACTTACATGACTGTCATCATAAAGAAAAATACCACGGTGCTTGGTTAAATTTCATTGGAGGTTCCAGAAAAACAGACAGAAAGGTCTGGGATAACCACACATCCAAAAACATTTAGAAGTGTTAAAGGCTGAAGTTAGACCAGTCTGCTTCCAGCCACGTATACAATGGTTTTCAGTAGGACAGGAAAAAAACAACAAAAAAAACCCAAGAGATTTCTTCAAGAAAGATGAAGTAATTGTTAAATGAGGCACTAATATTTTTTTAAGCCATGCAATAAACATTGTTTTTTTATGTTTGTTATTCTTTGGAATGAAACTCATGACTCCATCTTGAAATCTCAGCCTCTAATTTTGCAGGCTGTTTTGCTTTGACAGAATAGGTATCTGTCAGTGCAAAGGACCTTGCACAAGCACATTGAAAAATGTTTCGAGTAAGTTTGAAGCGTGTGTGCTTGAAGGACAGAATTTAGTTAAAGGTCATCAATGCTCCATAACTGAATATGTTTTAAAATTATGTACTGTCTTCGCTGTCTTGTTGTTTGTATTGAAAAGTGATGGATAGGTAGATGCACAAATCTAATCTGTGTCTGAGAGCTGTCTAGTGCATATTGCACAGGTCTGAAATCTTCCACACAATTCTTTGCTGATATGTATGTATATATTGTGATGCAGGGATTAAAGCAAATTTAGCTGGATTCCTTGGGATGCTAGTCACATACTAGGCTGTCTACAAAGTGACCTTACTGGCCTGTGACTCAGTCTCTCTCTCCATGTCGCTATTTGTAATATAGAGAAACAAGAAACTGCAAGGCAAGGACTAGACTATGATTTCACTTCTGTTCAGATTCTGTGCCCATAGCTCCTCTCTTAAAAGTGGCAATAGCTTTGGGTGCCCCAGAGTAAGCAGCACAATAAACCAGATCCAGATTCTTCAGATAGAGAGGGGGAATTTCAGTTAAAATTTTAGCAGAACTTTTAGACATTGGAGGAGTGCCATGGAGGTATTCAAACAACTTTCTTTTAGACCATTTCATCAAAAACGGTTTAGCATTTCCCAGTCCCTAAGTATTACCAGCCTGAAAGCTTACTAGAAGGGAGACATACAAAATAATGAATGGCAATCAAAAGTGAAATGAATGTTCCTTTAGTATTTAATCTTTTGAAAAATACAACATAAGAAACTGAAACTACAGGGCTACAGAGACAACTAATGATTACAGGAGGTGCAGTGAATGGAAGGGGAATATTTGAGGGTGGTAGAATCCACTTCGGGAGAATACAAGATTGAATGTGACATAGTCACCAGCAATGCAAGGCATAGCACCCATTTTTGTTCCTTCTTCCTTACTCCATGGGGGCTCTCTGATTCCATGTGACTCCTTAGCATAAAATGTAGGCAAGACAAATATAATACAGAAGAAAATTATGTATTTGGAAAATACTGTAATTTTACGCAGCACATAGCCAGCCTGAATCTCACTATGGCAAGAAGCTTGTAGGATTTAAAGCATGAATTGCAGATATATGTAGGTAACATAAATATCCCAAACGAGCATTTGAAAGGTGGTTAGTAAAGGATTGTGCATTGGAGCATAAGACAGCTATTTATATGAAGACACATTTCTTTGGACACTTTGTTGCAATAGTCTGCTTTCCTTTCATATCCCTTTGCTGGTCTTGGCTGCTCTCAAGAAAAAAGAGATGGAATCAGATGGATAGGTGTAATCTAACAATATCAGTTACTGTGTTCCTTTACCTTTACAGTGGGCCTCAGGGAAAGGCCGACTGTATTAAATGCCAGGTAGATAAAAACTGTTGAATGGGAAGAGACTGGTCTATCCACATTCCCCTCTGCTTCACTCTTTCTCTTCGTCGGTTCACTCCCTCTGCATCCACTGGGAGGTTCTGGCTCTGTCTCAACTCTTCTGTGATTTCAACTTGTCATTCCTGGGGTTTTTTTATTTTTCCAATTTTTAGAAACCCTTTGATAACCCAGTTATCATAACCGTGGTGGGAAAGGGAAGGGACCTCAGGTACAGCAATTATGATACCATGGCTTTTGTTTACCCGGGATCAAATAACCAATGTCAAAGTTGCAGTGAAAAAGAAATATATTTTTACAGAGGTGATCAAAACCAGCTGGCTTTTTTTTGTGTCAGACAGTCTGTTACATATGTATTTTTTATCCATGATTCTACTTGCAATATTAATGGCAGAAATAGCTTTTACTCAACACCATAACTGTGATGACAAAATTGTCACTCCCTCTTGATAACTTACTGCCAAAAGCCATAAAACATTATTTCTCCATGTTAAATCTAAAGGCTTCATCTATTTTTCTGCACGTCTGTTATGACTGACAACCTGAAAATTTGAAGGCAATGAATATGTGCTTTTTGCTAGATTGAGGCATGAACTTTTCATAAGTAAAGGGCTACTATATATTAAAACCTTAGGCATTTCCATTAGTGAGGCAGGTTGCATCTGTGGGAGGTGGTGATTTATTTATGAGGATCATGCCTAGCTCTGGGGAGACTTTTTAATGTATCCATGCCAGCAGCCACTCTTCACCCATCAGAAGTCCAGCAGCCTATTAAGTATCTGACACAATAATTTGAAAAGGTTGTTTTATCAAATAAGCTGCAGTTAATTGCTTCTAAATGCTTAAATGCTTAAACTGTTAATTGCTTCTAAATGCTATACATAAATCATAAATAGACTACTGATATGACACTGGGAGTAGTTTTGTTCTGAGGTATCTCTACTACTTTCACGCTGCTTTTGGCAACGGAATAACATTATGCAAAATAGCCTTAGAGCTGCCAGCAGACTGCATCAAAAAGTTTGTCCTGAGATTAGGAATCACAGGCATTGGAGGTGAAGAAAGGGAGTTCCAGGCCCTCAGTGTCGCTCATCTTGCGGTCTCCACTGATGGGTTTTCCTGAGGGACAAACAGGTTTCCACCAAAGAAACTGCTCAGGAAAGTCCCATACTCACAGGTTTTTGTCCAAGTGGCATAGACAGCTCTGTCCCATTGCTAGGACTGGCTGGATAGAGAAACTAGGGCTGGTGACCAGTGCCCATAGGGAATGCAAAGGCAGATCGGATGAGTTGTGAGGGCTGGTCAGAAGAAACAAGTGAAATCCAAGGATGGGACATCTGAGATAAGGAGAAGAGGGCTTGGAAGAAGAAGAAAGAAGGAAGGATAAACTGCCACAGCTCATATTCTAAATAATGAAGCTGGAATATTTGAAGTGAATATTTACATTAAAGTCAGAACCTTTAGAAGAGTTACGAATATATTTAATTAAAAGAAAAACCATAGTGTCCCTGTAGGTATTGTGAAAAGTGGAGAAATGTTACATTAATCAGATAAATTTTATGCTGCAAAGTCCCACAGATCTAAAGTGAAGTTGAATATTTTTCAGGGCTAATTTTCATATGGAATAAAATTAATTCCTGCATAGAGCATCAAACCTATTGATTCCTGAGACTCAGTGAAATCCAGGTTGAGATGTATTTAACTGCTTAACTTGAAGTATACAAAATGGCATTATCAACATTCTTTTTTTTTTTCAAGATAACTGTTAAAAATGTAAACTGTAAAAAAAGTTCCTTATTCTGGATTGTCCTTTAGTGTAGTCCTTACTTACAGATCAGTATACCTTTGGCACAAGTAGTAGTTTATAGAACTAAACTGAAGAAATACATTCAAGCTGAAGTGTCACCTATGCAATAGAAAAGGTTACCTGATACAGATAAGACCATATGCCTTTTAGGAATGGTTTTTCTTCATAAATAAAACCTTCAGAATTTCAAACACAACCAGAGAAAGGGATATTCTCACTCTCATAAGTCATTTGTATTAATGTTCTCAAAATTAGAATTAAAATCAACAGATTTAACATTGTTATCTTATAGGATGAAGAACTACTGGAAGTACGGGTATCATTTGCTTCTAAATCATATCTAGTTGCAGCTGTGACAGTGCTATGTTTTGGAATTGTTATATTGAGTATATTATTCCCAAAGGTAGAGTGGAAATCTTCTATTTCGGGATGTGTAGATAATGTCACCTTACTCTGAGAGGGAAACAAAAATACAGTTCTGTTAGACAGCATCTTTTCTTCAGAGTCTTCTATATTAGAAAGTGCATTTGAAGATATCTGAATGCAAATATCTTCTGAAATGCAAACATGGAGGTAATGGATATCATTTATATCAGCTCTGGGTTCACAACTCTGCCCTGCATAACAGTGGCAATCAAATTTTTCTATGAATGTTTGCAGATCCTGAAATGCTGGCTGCCCTTGTAGAGTGTATTTTCCATCCTTTGTCATTTGAATGACAATATTCTCAGGGTTTAAGTGAAGATAGTCACTGGAATTCCATTTTTTCCTTGCGCAGGCACCAGAGTCTTGGCATAACACCTGGCTACAGATTCTGGCTGCCATTGTGACATTGATGAGGTATGGGGTCAAGGTCCTCCTAAGGTAGTTGTCCAGAGTTCTGCAGGTGTTCTGTGAAAAGAATATCATATCTGCATAGTTTAGTACGGAAACCATTAAAATGCTGTCATTCTAACTGTACTGCAGTGGATATCTATGAATGTTTCTTCTGAGGTTTTGGTAGGTAAGAGTTCCATCTAGTTGTTGGAAGCAAGTTTATCTGAGAAATTGCTACACAGTTCAAGGATAACAATGAATTTATGTGGGTCGTTGCTGGAGATGTGATGAAAAACACTTTTATCAGAAAGCCAACCACTTCTGGCTCTTATTTTATCTGTGTATTTCATGTAGCTTCTTGAATCAGATGCATTTAAAGAAGTTACATGAAGGATCGAAGTTCTTTTTTATGATCTTGAATGGTTTGAAGGGATCTTGGAGGAAAATCTCACTTCTTCAGCCTGAACAAATAATTTTTCTATCAAATCATCTCTATGAGACCCTTCAGTTTTGCCCTGACCTGATTAGCTAGGCTGCAGGAGAAGGGAACTTTCACAGCATTTTTCAATGGGAAGCATTTTGGGGGGATGGTCAAACTGAATGTATGCTAAGAGAACTGAGTATTTGAATTGCTCACAAAGCTGGCATATATATTCTGTGTATGCTTGGCACAGTTTAATAATCAGTGTCTTTGGAAACTTTGTTTCTGACACTGTCTCCTTAGGGCATTTGCCTAATACCACATATAGATACAGCTAATATTTACACCTCTGGAGATCACTTTGGTGAATCTGAGGTATAGGTAGGTTTTTTGTTTTTCTTTTAGGTATAGATAAAAACCCGCCTAGAAATTTTGGTTGATGCAATTCTTGCAGAAGGGAGGCTCACAGTAATAGTTCATTGCTGAAGGGCTACTAACTCTGATAGCTGTAAAAAAAAAAGGTGTGATTAGTGCACAAATATGTATTCTGGCTGGGCTGTGGAAAGTTCTATTTCCTCATACGAATCTCAAAATTCAAGCAATAAAACTTGTTGCTTATCTGTGGTCTGATATTGTGGTAATGGGCAAAAAAAAAAAGCTTCAAGTGCAACTGATATTCTTTCTCAAAGATAGGCACATACAATAAAGTCAAGATTGGATGCTTTTGGGAGTTTGACCCAACAACTGGGAGGTTTATTTGGCTATGCTTTCTGTGAGAGGAGGCCCAGCAATGCTTTAGAGTTTCAGTTCTTTGCTCTCAGAAGATTTCAGAAGAGTCTCCCCGTACAGAAGTTTATTATATCTAGCTTGCCCAGGTATGAATGATCTAGTTCAAAAGATTTATTTGAACATCCTTGTAACAACGTTGCTCAAACTACGTTTTTTCTCTTCCCAAAACAAACTAGATTTTTTCCCTCTTCTGACCCAGATCCTTCTTACTATGAAATTAATCAAAGTACTACTTCCAACACACACAACAGGCTAAAGCTGAAATTTTGCAGACTGACTCCTAGTGCTTTAAATATTATTGCTAAATGCACTACTTCAAAAAGTAGAAGAGTCTTTTAAAAATTGTTTGGGGCAAGCACAAGTATTTTTTTTTCTGTACCTCAAGACTGCAATGTAATGAAAATATAGGAATTCTTTCCTTAAATTAAGTAAAGAAGAGCAAACTTGCCTACAGTTACCATGGTAGCTTGTCCAGTTGCTCAGATCCAACACCAATACTTTGAAAAACTGAACTCTTACTCTATGTGGTCAGTAACAATCTTCATAAGCCTCAAATGTGCTTGCTTTTTAACTCGATAAGACTGCTGGCAATATACAGTCATAAATGTAGAAGATCTCATGTAATCATAATGCTTTATATCCTTTTCACTTTATAGCTCTTTAAAAATGTCATGTTATAATTAATCTGGCATACCTTATTTTGTGTTAAATTCATATCACCCCAGATCACAATTCCAGAAGCACCCAGTGCAGCAGATTCTCCAATGGTATTTACCAGGTCATCCTGAGGAGAAACATGTTATAGCTTACTTACATCAGTATGATTCTTTGAACAAGGGCAAAAGGTATAATGTATATAGTAAATTACATACCCAAAATAACTACTTTGAGGGCATCAAGTAATTATACACTATGCAAACATTCTGCTTTCAGTTACACTGTTTTATTCTGGGATTGGGTTGCACAGGTGACACCAGAAAACGTTGCTAACTATATCCAATTTATGTATGTCATCTGGTTAGAAAAACAAGGCTGTAAAACTGAGATGGTGGTTAGGCATATGATATACACTCCTCCAACCATTTTAAATTATCTTTTGCTGCATATCCTTGACGCTGCTCAGAGTTGGTAGTAGCTGGTTTCAGTAATGCTGCCTGAAGCAAAGGCTGGACAGCACAGCTGTTTTGGTTGGTTGGTTCGGTTTTTGGGTTTGTTTCTTTTTGCATATATGTTTTTTTTTTTTAAAATTTCATTTCAGGTACCAGAAAGTGATAAAGGAGAAAAGTAGCAAGAGAAAGAGCTTTCATCAACAGGAGTCAATTTCTCCAAAGGATGGCTCTGGCCTTTTACAGAGATTAATCTGGGAAATTTGTTTCTGCTCATATCCCCTTTTAAGGTCAGCTATTAACCCAGCCCCACTAAAATCTTAAAGCCCATCTGGCCTGGGAGAGGACTACAGGTAGAAAAAGAACAAGGGGAAAACACAGCAAATGAAGAATGTAAGGATTACAGGATTTAAGCGATTGGTTAGGAACCCAGTAGGGACCCTAACAGCACCCCTTGCTCCCTGAAGGTATTCACAGAGCTGGGGACAATGCCTGGTGATGCTCTGTCTAGAATGTGAGAGGACAACAGACACAATGCTTTCACCGTTACTGCAACGTCTAACTTCCCTTTCCTCATGGTCTGGATGAGCAGGAAGAGATTCCCCAAATTGGTGGCATCTCTGATAGGGTAGGTACATATAAAAATGTGAAGGGGAAAGTATAGCTATAACTGCAATAAGATGATTAGACTTAAATCAGAGCCTAACCTTGGCTAACCCATGAGATGCTGAAATACTATTTAGAAAACTACTTGAGTACAACTAGGGACAGAATTTTCTCACTATCTTTTAACCCATATTTAAGCTCTGTCTCCACTCACCTGGGAGAGATATTCCTCATAGACATCTGTGAACACTGGACGTGTATAGACAAAAACTGGAAGAGGATGAGTAGCATTAGAGACATAAGAAATTCTAATGGCTTCTTGAACTCTGTTGCGAACAAAAAGCTGGGCATTTCTGGAAGATCTTAAGGCTGTCTCTAGGTAGATAGATGGATAAAGTGCTGTGCTTTTCTCCCACAACCAATTAAGCTCATTATTTCTTTCTATTTCAATATCTAAACAGGTCCCTGTGTAATTATGTGGGTTTTGTTTGTAATCATAGTTATAACAGTCTGGATAAAGGTAATATCCCCACAGACGATTTGGCTTCATTTCTATGCCCAGCTTTAAAGATTCCAACATAATTGATTTTGCTGCAGCTTCAAATTCCATTTTGGCTATAATCCTGGCTTCGGCTTCTGATAGACTGAGGTCTCTCTGCTGAACCAGTTCAATGGATTCCTGTCTATAAATGTCTTTTGATCCCCAGTTTCTTATCCATATAGGTCTCCAGTTTTCCCAGTCAATGACAGCCAATCCAAACTGTTCATCTGAAGGAATATAGAATTGGATGTCCT
Source organism: Psittacus erithacus (assembly GCA_009867235.2). Lineage (NCBI taxonomy): Eukaryota > Metazoa > Chordata > Aves > Psittaciformes > Psittacidae > Psittacus > Psittacus erithacus. Next base: position 36,698 of record WYDI02027630.1, on the reverse strand, counting down.
CTTTGGCTTTCTTTAAATGATTCTCCAGCAGTGAGAGTTGAGGGAGTCCTCCATTTAACACCTCTCCTGTGACTTCATTTTTGTAAGGATAGTAGCCAAGCCTGTCTGGATAGAAAAGAGTGATGTTTTGCCCAGTGGATGTCTTCAGTGTGCTTCCAATGAAGGAAAAAAAATTCATGTCCAGCTGTACTCCAGTCCTTTCAGTACAAAGCTCTGTAGGAGCGTTCCAGATAGAAAGGAAGGGTGTATTATGAACAAGTGGACGAGCTCTTCTGTTCAGAGATGAGCAGCAAGACACTAGAAGAGTGGCAAACACCATACCAGATGCTATAGGATACGTATAGGTAACACAGATACCAAAACTTTGTATTTGTCTTACAGTTTCCATTGTAGCATATACAGTGACATTAGGTGGTTTTGATTAGACAAGAACTGAATGCTCTCTGGGTGTTAGAAGGTTGGCTGTCTGTTAAATGCTTTACCATACAATATATTACTTCAGATTAATACCTATTCAGCAATATTCCTTGGGTGTAAAATTGAGGTGTCCTTTATATGAGGCTCTCCATTATTTCAGGCTGCAGGAAACCTTTCAACAACTTCTGAAACCTAATGCAGAAAAGAGACAGATGTAGATAAAGCAAGAGATGATAAATGTTTGATTTCTATCCATGAAACACATACTATTTGTGATTTTGAATGTATTGTAATCTTTGAATAAAATTCCCCTATGAAGCAAAAGCATAATATGCAATCATAGGGGAAATAAATTGTATATATATACAGAGTAGATATAAAACTGACAGTGGAATGGTATCCAGCAAGTCATGGATCTGAATAAGTATGCTGAATAGTAGTCCTGATTGTACCAGTGACTGAAGTCTGTAAGTGGTCTCACAATGTCTTCTCTTAATCAACAGTAATGTATACGTAGCATTTCTCACCTACTTCAAAATAAAACTCTAGCTCTTATTTAATTAATTTTACAGAGCACTTAAGGGAAGTTAAAAGATAACACAAAACTGGAACCTGAACTGCTGTATACATGCAAGAAAACAATCCACATACACTCATTTAACGCAGTGAGGTATCTGAAATATTATAGGTACTCTATCTTCTGTCCACAGCTCTCTTAAACAGGCTCAGAAGCTATATATCATCTATGGCCATCTTTATGTTGCTGGAGGCTATTTGAGATCTACAGATTAAGTGACCCCAAGTCCAAGTCTGCTTGTACATGTAATTCATTAGGAGAACTGAAGTTGTCTATACACCCACACTGAGCAGTCACACTTTTATTGAAGAACATAATGGAAGCGGTGGTAGTCATGTGGTCATCAACTTTTACATAGTAGCCCAGGAGCTAAAGCATTCCTCAGTGCAGTAACTCACTTGAACTCACTTCCCTCCTGATTTTGAAATAATTGAAACTTGGATCCGTCACTTTCCATAGAAGCCTCATGATAAGGCCGTAGAGTATCTAAGGAGTATATAGAAGTGTGCACAAACATACAGGAGCCACCATGAAGTGGGCCACAGTGTGGCTGGCAGTGTAAAGTCTCTGAGGACAGATTAAAAAAAAAAAAAAGCCAAAAAAGATTTTGATTTGCATTTACTGAATTCAGGTAGGAGTGAAAATCCATAAATCTCTGGTCCCTACACCCTGAATTATCTCTCTCCCTCTGTTTGTCTTTTCTGTGATTACTTGGTGTAAAACAAGCTGTATGGGCACAGAATCTTAGATCTCTCTTTCCCCAACAGCACATACAGAAAACAGGCTGTAATTATTATCCATTTGCATTTTTTCATCCTCCCTCTGGCTGCATTGTTATATTTTTGATGTGGTTCAGTAAAATGGCAAACTGCCCCCATCCATCAAATTGTTACATAAACAGGAAAGTTTGACAGTATAATGGGAGGTTGATAGGGACTTGAACCTTCCTAAATCCAGCCTCAAACTAGATTCACAGCAGAGATTATTGTAGTAGTAGTAGTACAAAGTTTCCCTGTGTGTGTTCACTGTTTGATCAGATCTGAATCTACTGAAAACTACAGACTTGCTTTGTCTGAGGGAGAAAACCATGTATGAAAGGAACTATCACAGGGGGTGAGAGAAGACTGAAATCAAAACAACAAAGGAACCTATGCCAGCAAACGGACTAGATCCTGCCCCTGGTCACAGACTTCACACTCTCTAGAGATTATTCTGGGATTCTTCTTAATTTGAAGGTAATTTGCCTCTTCTGAGGACTAGAAGGAAATGAAAGACAAATGAAGAAGTTGTACTGGAGGAGAAGATCTCTAGGAGTCAAGTTTGCCAGAGGAGGGAGGGTGTATGCATTACAGGGGTCTTTGAGACATGCCAGAACCCATACTCTTAGGCTCCCAGATTAGCAAGTGTTTTGCAGATCTCACTGTGCTTCTTCCTCATCCATTTCTGGTGCCAACAGGCAGTAGAGATATTTTTCCTTTTATTCCTTTTCTTCTGGGGCACACTGCCAGCTTTTGGCCATTGTGTCAGTGGAGAAGCATAGAGCTGCTAGCCATTCCTTTTGCTGGGTTGTCAGCCTGACTGAGGAGGGAACAATAGCCAAATCAATATTGTTGGCTTAGAGCTCCCAGTACCTGTGAATGAAAACAGCTACTCAAAGACGCAGCATGCACAGCTGAAAAACTGGCAATAGGCACCTATAGCAAGGGCTCTTCCAAGAGGGTTTGGCAGCAGCAGATTTTTTTTCTTTAAAAGCAGAACCTTAGTCCTGCAGTAGGAAGTGCAAGTAGGAGCAGAAAGTACACCCGTGCAGTACCTTCAAGCATCATTTCAGAACTCATCTGCAAGTATATAAAAGACAGGTAAGGAAGGGAAGTAAAATGTAGCATAGGTGGTGAGACGCAAAGCACAACAGACCTGTAATTGCAACATCTTCTTTCTGCAAGCCATGACAGCACCTTCATTTTCTCAGTGGCACTGCTAGTCTCTAGAGCCCAATTTCTGACCATAAATCAAGCAACTTAAAGCACATTTTGCATTCTCTACCAGGAATGTCATCAGTACTTCTCTTCCACAGACCTGCACAAACTTTCAGCTAGGATTTTGGCCCTGTCATCCTCTTTCTCTCAGTGTTCACAGTGCTATGTGCATATCTGCAGAGATCTCCATGTTCTTTCACAATGGGCTGAGCTCTGCTCAAATGTAGTTCTGCACTTCTTTATTTAGCTTAGATTATTTTTTTCTCCCTTATAGGAAAACTTTTTGTTCTTTCTTCAGTGGTCAAGTTTTCATCAAAATTTTGGAAGAAATGGAAACCAGTGGCTTGAAAGCTAAACTACCAGTCAAGAAGGCCAAGAGCTGTAAAGGAAAAGTGAAACAACAGATACTCGAGACCGTATGATCAAGAGGTATGTATGGTGACTGCTTATTGCTTTCAACAAGCTTGAATCCTCCTTCATGGTCAAACTCTTTTGTTCTCTTGAGATGATAAATAAGCAGCAGTAGACAGAAGTTCTCACAGTTGTGTTTGCATTCCTTCATCTAGTCTTCAATTGTCTACTTCTTTTATCTTAAAAAGCCTTAGCAGTCACAGGAGACAAACAAGTTCTTGATATAGAAATAGCAGATGCATTGAAGTCTAAATATTCGTACAGATACTTCATCATTCCACACCTGCTGATGTGATAACTAAAAAAATCCTGCCAAGAAGCAGTTTCATAAGATAGACTTATATTATAGATCTGATCACCAGGAAACAAGGTATGGCTCTGTTCATTTAAATTGTTCCAAGAGCAACACCTCATTTACATGGCAGCTGCTTGATGAGACTTGTAGAAAACAAGGCTTCATACACTTCCCCCAACTGCCCAGACATGACAACAGGAAAAAGCCATCTCTCCTCTGATCTAAACTCTCCTCATAAACAATTGTTATAATCCCTTATTCATTTTTGCCGCAATTTGCTGGACTTGCTCCAGTATGGCCATTTCCTTCTTGTACTGGGAAGACAACACCAGGGGTGGAGACAACACTACAGGTGTGGCATCACCACTGCTAAATAGAGAGAATAAGCACATTCCTCAACAGGTTATTCCTTGCCAGGTGCAGGACTTCACATTTGCTTTTGTTGAACTTCATGAGGTTCCTATCAGCCTGTTTCTCCAGCAAACTTGCAAAGGGAACACTCTATTCACCTAATTAGTCAAGATGTGAAATGGTATTGGACCCAGTATACGTCCTTATTGTACATCACTTGAAACAGGCCTCCAGCTGAACTTCCTGGCACTGACCACAGCCCTTTGAGCTTGGCAGTTCAGTTTTCAGTTTCACCATCCATTTATCTAGCATGTACTTCATCAGTGAAAATGTTACAGGAGACAGTGTTGAAAGTCTTGCCAAAATCAACAGTATCTGCAATAAAAACAATATCATCTGCTCTTCCTTTGTCCATCAAGCTAGTCATCTCTTTGTAGAAGTCTGTTGGGTTGGGCAGGAATGATTTCCTCTTTCTTAATATATGCTGACTACTTCCAATCACATTTTTTGCTTAATGTTTGGAAATGTTTTTCAGAATTATTTGTTCTGTCAGCCTCCCAGCAATTGAGGTGGGCCCGGGCTGACCAGTCTGTAGTTCTTTGGATCTCCTTTTTTTGGCTTTTTTTAAGATGAGTGAAATTTGTTTTCTTCCAGTTCTCAGAACCCTCACTCAATAACCATGACCTTTCAAAGATTATCAAGAATGGCCTTCCAATGACATCAGCCAGCCTCTTCAACACATACAGCTTCTCATGGACACAGTCATGCCCCATAGACTTGTGTATGTCCAGTTTGTTTAAGTGTTCCCTAACCTAATCCTTCTTCACTGAAGGCAAGTCTTCCTTCCACCAGTCTTTCCCATTGGTCTAAAGAGCCTGGGATCCCAAAGGCCAGTCATTCCAGAAAAGGCTGAGGTGGAAAAGCCATTGAATACCTCTGCCTCTTCCACGTACTTTGCCACTGGACCTCCTGCCTGACCCATTCAGTGCTGGGCCCACATTTTCCCACATCTGCTGCTGCTGACAGACCTGTAGAAGCCCTTCATGTTGCCCTTAACATCTCTTGCCAGATTCAACTCCAAGTGTGCTTAGGCTTTCTTAACCCAATCCTTACGCCTCAGGCAGTGTCTCTATTCCTCCCAGTTAACTTGTCCTCGCTTACCAGCCATGTGTTCTTCCTTTTTATGTCAGAGTTTTGTCAGGAGATCCTCCTGCTTTTCCTTGATTTCCTACATGTGGACCATTTTTGAGCTTGGAAAAGGTGATTCTTGAAAGTCGGTCAGCTCCTGGATCCATCTTTCTAGGGCTGTCTCCCATGGGGTTCTTCCAAGCTGATGCCTAAAGACATCAGTGTGCATTCCTGAAGTCAGTGGTTGTGATCTTGCCGTTTTCCTCTTTTCAGGATCCTAAACTTCACCATCTCATAATCACTGCAGCCAAGACTGCCTCCAACATTCACTTTCCTGTTTGTAGCTATAAGGTTCAACAGAGCATATCCCCTTGCTGGCTCTTTGCTGTATTATCCAAAGTGACATTTCCCGAGATGGTACAGACTGAGACTTCAATGACAAACTAAAAGAATTCCATACTGAAATTCTGAGGGAAAGTATTTTCCACTTATGCAAATAATCTTATTGCATTTTAATAAGATGTATCACACATAGAGAGCTGAGATATACTGGCATTTGCCAGGACAGTGGTCCTTCATGGGATTGGTTTTGTCCTAACAAAGTGGGATAACCTCAGAAAGGAGCTGTAGCAGTAGTTCAGCTTTTATTGTGCCCCTGGCTCTGGTTATAAAAGACTTCTTGCACCCCAAGTCAGAAAACTACAGGACACAAATTTTATTCTTTGTTCCTATAGGCTTTTTCTATAAGCGCATTTTGGCAATATGCTGATTTGATGTAGAGGAAAAGAGGAAAGCATGGTTTTGAATCCTGTATTTGCTGGTTTAGCTAGAACATATTTATTTTTGGCTAATGTTGCAAAGCTTGATTTAACTGATTGTTGGGAAATGGTTCTCCTCCAAATCTTGCTGTAATGTGCTCTGCTGGGTATAAATTAATACATTATTTATGCAATAATTTTCAGTTAAAAGGATTGCCTGTAGCCCCACCTAACAATGACAGCTTTGGTAGATGTTGCTCTTTTCAGTCTTCTTGAGCATCGGTCTGAATGACCCGAGTCACAAAGCCACCCTTGTCTTTGTCAAAAAGTCAATATTTTTACAATATATTAACGCTAATTGCTCTGGGGCTACCTGACTAGGAGTACATGCTGATGGACCTAAACGCCCTTTGTCTAAGGAAATAGCTTCTGCTTTATTTTCCCAAATTTGGCATTTGTAAAGGTTAAATATTAGAGGAAATCATATTAATTTTCATGGTTTAATTATTTCATCATTTTTCACAGCATGAACTGCACTGCAGAAACACACAATTGAAAGTACAACAAGTGTGCTCCCGTATTTTGGTAGCTACTCCATCATAGACTCCAGAGAACCCTGAAAAAAATGCCCCACTTGGCCACAGACAGAAAATAAAAGGGAGAGGAGTACTTACTATACATACCTTTGGACTTCACACAAATGTTATGCACCACAACCAGATGATGTATCCCACCAAATAATCATTGATTATGCTGTTTGGCTTATATTCCAGAAGTGCCACTAAATATTAGAAGAATTCAGGTTTGGGCTTTTTTAATGAAAATTAGACATCAGAGTCCATGTTTAGCCTTGAAATGATTAGACATTTCTTAGTGAAGTCAGACCTGCTAACATTGAAAATAAACTTAAGCCAATAAGTACAACCAGTATCTGACACTGTGATTTTCATTTTTAACCACATTTCTCAGATTTCAAGGAAAAAAAAAAAAAAAAAAACACCAAAAAACCCCCCACCAAAACACATGGAATCTCACTTTCCCTGGTTTAGTTTGAATGCTGAGGAAGCAGTGGTGCTTCTCATGGCTTCTGAGGGAGAAGATTGGTGTTACTGAACTGTGGTATCTGGTTGAACAATAGCATGAAGAAATGCTTTTAAACCCGAGTTATCAATATAATTTTAAGTTATAAATGACGTAGCTTAAATGTTTATTAACTGTTTCTTGAATTGCACACTATGTCTGTGTTGCTGCCTATTAATTAATAACAAAATACTGATGTAAAAATTGGTTGGGCTTTTCCCCTGTGCCAAGGAAAATATGAATTCAGAAGTTTGCATATGGAACTGGTTTTTTTCGTTAGGGCAGAAGAATCTAAGTCTTTAAATCCTTTCAAAGCTGTGGGGTGAGTCACATGGTCAAATACACAGACAGGACCAGAATACTGAGGATTTAGTCCCTATTCTTTTATTTTCATATAAACACTACATTAGTGTAAAAAATAATTCCCACCAGTACAGACAAAACATGGTACTAGATAGTGTAACTTTATAAGTTCTTTGCTTAAGTTGCTTTATATCTTTCTTCATCTTGAAGGCTATGAAAACAGAGTTGTGAAAGATGTCTAAAGACTCTCGTTTCTGTGAACAGATTAGCACTGATCAAATCCTAAGGAGAAATAGAATAGACTCCTAGGAGCTGAGAAAGACTAAGGATATGTTAAATTAGTGTTAACAAACTTGGAACCTGAAGCAGAATCCTTCTGGATGAAGGGAACAGTATCACTGCTGGAACTTCAGCTTAGAGAGGGTTTAAACCCTGCTATATATTTATTTATTTTAAAAGGTGCATTCCTTGGGCTAGAGGCTGTCTGTTCATTACAAAGAGGTTTCATAGTCATGACACAACCACAGAGGAAATGCAGAATAACCCTGTAGTTATATTGCATTCCCTACTTGGGTCATTTTGGAATTTCTAAAAGAGAAGGCAATGATATTCAATTAACCCAAACACACATTGATGTTGCAATGATAACATTAATATCTGTGAGGAAGAGGATGCTCCTCAGAATGAGAGTCCTCCTCTGGAAATATGAGCCATCAGTGCTGCACACCCGATGGCAAGTTTAACCTGATGAGACATTGAGCGTGAAGGATGGTCTTTGCATAGCAGGATGTAACCTCATTGTTATGAATGCATTTAAGCTGCACTTCTCTGTGAAATCAGAATTTGCTAAGCACTGATTTTTGACAGTAGTTCCTAAAATTCCACCCTCACTTCAGTGTAATCTTCTCAATTGGGTTAAGGCAACTGTTTATGAGGCCACATAATGAATCATTCAGGTTAAAAATACCTCAGCCAAAAGAAGAGAAAGGAAGGGGGTTTTATGACTAAGTACACAAACCAGCAAAACTGGCTAGCTTAGCCAGCATGTCTGATTTAAGACATGGTTGTCAAACTACACCCCAGTGCTGTGGCTGTCCTTATCATCAAGGACTGCCAAAGCACCTCTTTCATCACCGCTTCCTCCCATTCTTGAGTTCTGTTTCCGAGTACAGGGCAATGAGTGCATGAAGACCTGAAGTCTGAGAAAACCTCTAAACAGATTTCTGTGCTGGCGTGCCTGACTGTTGCCTGTGGAAGACATCAAAATAAGCCAATGATGTAAAGGTCAGGAGCTGAGCATCCAGGTTATAGACAGCCCCCCTTTAAAGATGTATATACAAAAGATGTAGTCAAACTGCCACTGAATTATTTAAATGAGTCCATGATATGTTTTTACTAATATATCCAAATTATTTCTGTTTTATAGTTTTACAATGACTACTGCAGTGTTCCATGACTAGTTTCAGATGTTAGGAAAAACTATCCTCTTCATTCTTGGGTTTTTTTTCTCTTGCAAGTTCTAATTCTCAATTTTATAAAAATTCTTAATACCCTAATGACCTGTTTACTGTTCTAATTTTTACCAAGTTAGCCAAATAAACTGTTTGAACACATTTCCAAGAGTATTTGGAAAATTTCCTTTGCTGCATTGTGTATACTTAAGCTTGTAATTACAGAGTCTGAGTTCTGCAAAGAAATTGCAGACAAGATAAAGAGTCCATCACATGTCACTTTGCAGAGTATTCCATCTCATGAAGGTTATTCTGCAAAACATTCACTGTCTGCTGAATCTCTATTGCTTTATGGCAAAACAAGTCCAAATACTTTTTGTAGCAAGAAATATGCATTGCTAGTCAATATAATATTTTTAAAATCATATCTACCATTAATATCAATTAGCTTACAGCTAATTAGAGTACAGATAAACCTGGGAGTATATTTGTGTCACATTTCTGTACTACAATACTACAATTCTAATGTAGAATATCGAGCAAATCACAGACCAATTTTTAAAAGCAGCTAGTGGTTTTGTTTGGTTTGTAATTAGCCAAATATTTTTCACTGTATTACACTGAACCCTCTTGAATAATTCTAATTAGAAGCCTTCAAAAAAAGCCCCAAAACAACCAAAAAAAAATCCAATCCTGATTTTCTTTGGTTGAGCCTGCATGTTCAACCTGTTCTTCATCTGAGAACTTGACAAAGCTGTAGACAAATTTTCATAGAAGCATAGAATGGTTTGGGTTGGAAGGGACCTTTGAAGATTATCTGGTCCAACCCCCACTGGGGACATTGACTGAGTAAATCAAATAATCTTTGAATAATTTCATCAAGATAATGTTTTGAAATTTGACCCAAGATGTCCAGTGTCAGGGTTGTTTTGTTTTGTTTTTTGCAGCAATATCTGAAATCCAGTATTATTTAAAACTCTATTGGACAGCAATTTTTATGAAGAGCTGTAGTGCAGATCACTGTGCACTTGGATTTACAGTACAAGAAAAAACTTCCTAAGCAGTTTACTAGTTCATCTCAGTGCACTCTTCCAAACGTGACATTATACCTGCAAGTGCATAGACAATATCACAGGGAGCTCATACTATGGAGGATTATAATATGCTCTTAACATGTATGATCGTTATCTCCCATAGGAATACTATTTTGAAAACCAGAAGTCTGAACTGAACATAAAAATGTACAGTGTTCTTTTCTTCTAAGCCTTCATGCAGCACAGAAATAACTTCAACACATGTTTGGACAAAGCAGATTGCATTTCACATCTGTGTTAAAAATATATTTTCCCCCAACTGAATCATTACCCTGGTCTAGGGATTAATGTGGTAAAATGATCTACATTATACAAAAGCAGCTGTGCCTTTGTAAGAAGTAAGATTGCTCTGGAGAACATCTGAGGAAGAGAGAACAGGCTTTTGCTTAATTCTCAGAAGTAATGCAGCATTCAAATTAACACGGCAGCCAATTCTGAATGTGAAACTGGTTGGGTTTTTTCAAGAAAAAATGATAGTGGTGTTCCCTTTTAAAAGCAGGGGAGCAGATATACCCCTGGAGTAAACCCAGCCTGCATGAATAAACTTGTTCCTGGGTTTTCAGTAGCAACGCTTCATAGCTAGAGCAACAGGAGGTGGAGGGGGGGTGGTCCTCAAAAGGAATTATCCTTGGAAATAAATATGTATTATTAACCTCAGTACCAGTTTGCACAGTAACATCTGTCTTCACAGTGTGTGGTTGCAAGTTCTGTAGTGCTATACCTGAATGCTCTCTCTTTTTAAACTTCCTCTCCTGGGACCGTAATTCATTCCATATTCCTTTCTTCCACACAAGTGTATATAAATAAATACAATCCGAGGAAAATATGAAACCACAGTAAAGAAATGCACCTTCTCTCAAAGATAATTTCTCTTTCCTACTGTGTCCCTTTTCACCTGCTGTTTCTTTACAATCCTCATAGCCTTTTGTTATTTTGATAAGCCTACTAATACCGAGGAGCCAGTGTAATTGCCACCCATCCCTGGAGATAAACTAGAGAGATGGGTAAGCAGATGTCAAAGGCTCAAAGCAAAGGTGAGTACAAAGCTATGCAGAACACTGGTGATTTATAAAGGAGGCATTAGCGTTATCTAGTTCTGTTTTCAGAGACAGTTATGCAGAGAATTAACAGTTTCAATTGAAAAGAAAAAAAAAGCGCAGTTGGACCTGCCAAAGCAAGCACATTAGCATAACCCTTGGAGAAAGCCTAAGGAAAAGGATTTACAGGGAGGGAGCTGGAAGCAGAGGCTTGTGGCTCTGAGCCAACAGCAATTTCTGTTTCTTTGGACCTACCACTGCTAGTGGGGCAAAGCTGGTGCAGTCCTTACGAACAGCAGGGATACCTGACCTCATCACCGGGTCTTCTTCTACCTGAAATAACCTGCAAACCTTTACACATTTTGTCTAAATAGCAAGGTTGAGAGCCGCAATGAAGTCTAGAGGGGAAGAGATCTCAACATCTATCATGTTAAGAGTGACTGTGGACCACTTGCCAGGTGAGCTGGGACAATGTGTGCCATTCAGGCCTGGCGCTTACCCTCTCTCAGATTTCTCCTTGGCTTCAGCAGAGACCCATGCCAACCCGCAGCCGTGTGAGCTGTGCCCATTGTGCGCTCCATTGCTTATGAGCAACTCTGACTCAAACCTCTTACCTCAGATATTTTGTGGATTGCCTTAGCCACCTGTGGCTCCCCATAGAAAATAGCTATTATACTGCAACGTATCATTTGTTGAAAGGCTGAAAACAATCAGGTGTATTTTCTTTCACCCCTGACTAGAAGCATTCACTAGGGACAAATAACTTCTTATTAAACTTCCCCAGGCAGAAGTTTATACTAGTAGACTCCTAAAAAACAAAAAATCCCTACTTTTACTTCTAAGTGAAATCCATTCCCACCCCCTGTAGACTAACAATCTTACTTTAAGTAAGACTTGTTTCAAGTTTTTAGGTTGCTTTAGCAATTTTGTTGGTATGGAGACACAGATTTTACTCAATACCTCCAAGAGCTACATGTCTGCAGCTTATAGGTAATCTTTTGTGTGTGCAATAGTTTGGTGTATCATTTGTATTGAAAAAAAGTTAAAACAGGCTGAGAGATAATGGGGTGGTAGCACCATACATGGTTCAGAACAGTGGTTGTTACACCTCACAATTCCTGACAATCTTTCTGGAAAGCCCTACTGAAAATTACCTTCCCTGGCTGAGATTTACATTTCAAAACAGTAAAAATGTAAGCAATATAAAAATAAGCAGTAAATACTCACCTACATGGTTCTACAGGTCAGGACTTGATGGAGTGAATGATCAAGTGAGTGGACAAAATAATTATTCCTGTCTGGAAGGGCAGGGCTCTGACCCAGCCAATTGGGATTTGTGTTCTGTGAAAGCCTTAGCATAATTATAGGGTAGTTGATTAAAGGTGTCTCGTGTCACAGCTAATTGCAGTAAGTAGTATAACAACACATTACCTGTCAGAGGTCTCACACCATGTTTTATAGTCTACTGAAAAAATGCTTTGAATGAGTTCTTTTTTCCTAAAGTAAGAAATGTTTTATAGTTTGACTTAATTTTGCTTTTTGATGCAGCGGTGCTTTGAGTAATGGCTATGCAGAAATGGAGTAGGGAGGGAGCAAAACTGCATCCTGCATGGCTGGAGCATTGAGTACCCTCAGGCAGCACGTCCACGCTGGGTGGGAAACGCGATCGTAGGAGGAGATCCTCTACTAGTGAGCAGATAGCAAGGCTGCTGTGCCTGAAGATCACTGAACTGAGCCATACTGGGCCCACTTCCTGATCCCACAGAGATTCAGGCAGGACCACCAGAGCATCCCTCGCAGGTGTTGATGAGTTTGTTAACACCCAGATAAAGATAATTAAACAACCTTCCAATGTTTGTTGTTAAACTCCTAGTTCTGACTATGCGCATGCAGTAGTTTGTGTCGAGGGGTTCCCAGAGCAGTGGGATGGCAGGCAGTGCCACATGTTAGAGCCAATCTGATCTGTGGCCCCTCTGTTATATTTCTAATAGAGCAACCTACAAACTGTTCCTTCTCTTCCTCAACATAAAACCAAATTTGTCTTTGGAATTGATTTCAGTCTCAAGATTTTAATTTCAGTTCATTCCAGCAACATCCCCTCTGGCTTCTATCATCAAACTATTTCTTTCAAAACAAGACTTGCAGTTGCTGATACAGAAGGCTTCCATCCCCAGAACAAGCCAGCACAGGGATGATCTGAAAATTATTCACTCAGTCTTCTCTGTGGGCACTGCTCAGCGTTAAGAACAGCCCCAGTGCGCCTGCTGAGCCTGCCAGCAAAGGTGTTAGTTTTATTTGTATTTTTATGATGGGGACATCTGTCCATTAGCAACTGGAGAAGAGCCACCAGTATTATGCCCCACAGCTGCCAGCCCATCAGCAGACACTGACAATATTTAGCCCCTACTGAATGAGCTGGATTCAATCCAATAATCTGGTACTAAATGTTACTGTGCTCCCCTAAATCATTAGAATATGGCTGTTGGGTGGCTCCTCACTTCCCTTTGATGTAACAAAAATTGGAAGGTGCTCCTGCTGGCTGTGAGGCAGCAGGAGAAGGTGAAAAATTACAGAAGCCACAGCTGGCAGCTAAAAAGAGAGGCAGTGTCATCCCAGATGGGAAGAGAAGCTGATAAAATATGTAAATACCACCCAGTTGATACCATTGAATGCTACAAATAATAATAATAAAAAAACTAGTGGTAATGTGCAAAGGCAGAGGTGGTCCAAAAGTTCTAAGCAGTGTAGGCAAAATTGAACTCTGCTTAGAACTTTTGCAGTTCTTCATTTTGCTGCCCCAAGAATGAAGCATTGAAGATTTGATCCCATTATTAACCAGTGGCAAAACTCAACACTGATTTTGTGCAAGGCTAAGGGAGTGGAGTGAAGGGAGGGAGGGGGCTCAGCTGCGGATGGGGTATCTCCCTTCCCTTCTCCCCTCATATGCCCTGCTCTCCTGCCAGTCTGGTTCCACTGAGATCAATCCTTCCTCCCTGCACTTCTTCATCTCTCAGCAGAGCAAGGTACTAAGGCAGCTGTAACCTGTTTATCTGCAGCTATCCTGTGAACCTCAGTCACACCTGTCAGATCCTTCTCTGCACAACCCATATCCCCTTCTTCTAAGCCCATCCTCCACAGAGGTTCTGTTCTTTTTCTCTGTTCCAGCACAGTTCGGGACAACCCCATCTTCAACCTTCATTTCTCCAAAGAGCCCATCTGAACCTCCACATCCCCAAGGCAGAGGGACCTACTCCATAGTATGCTCACCCACCATGCCCATGGGACAGAGCCTGCCCTCCAATTCACATCCCTCAGGATGGTCTTTTCCTTCACCCCTTCACAATATGGGGCCGACTTCCCTAACTCACTCCCAGGATTCTTGATGTTGCTGTGCATCGCCCTCAGCCAGACGCAGGCAGCATTATACCCCTTGCAGGTAAGCTATGAGAGCTGAAGTCGCACCAGTAGTTTTGATAGCACCACATATGTTTGGCATGCCCAGTGCACACCTGGGATTTGCTTTCATCATTTAGACATGACTTTATTACAATTTACTACTTCTTTCTCTTTAGCCAAGGTTTTCTATATATTTGTCAACTCCAGCCTGAAGAATTCAAACTGCTTTTTTTGAAGAACCATGGCTTTACTTGACCAAGAACCCCACTTGGTAGAAGGTTCAGCTACCCACAGAGGTAGGCCATCGTAAGCAACTATCACCTATGTTCTCTTTTGTTCGAAGGGTAGCCACTTTAGTGCTAGAGAAGCTGTAAATCTTACTTTTTTTAGTTGTTATTTTTCCTGCTGTGGCACAGTTGCATATGCAAGGCTACCTCTGACTTGTGCTCCTTTGTGCCAGCTGAAGGAATCCTGCGATGAGCAGCACAGCTCTCCCCCGGGAGGCCTCCTATGGTGTGGCTTGTACTCAGTGCCTTCCAGGACTCAGATCTAAGCCGTTAAAGGCAACACAGAAAGCTCTTTTGCCTTTATTTTTTTCCCCCTACAATTCTGAATAACAAACTCAGTTTTGAGAATAACAGATCTGATTTACATTTAAATCTTTTTAATCCCTTGCTGAGCTGCCATAACAATAGGACCTGTAAAAATTAGTAAATAAGGATTTTCTTATTTACCTGATTGCCTTTCATGTCTCGTTGTCTTTTATGTCAATCTACGCCAAGGCACTTTCAAGTTATATCTTCAAATGGGAAAGCTAAAAGCCATCTGAGTGAAATGGTTTTGTGTCAAGAAGGATGCATTCCTGTGTGTCCTATGTACACACTGAAAGCAGCAGCTTTAATCAAGGAGTAGAGACACCCTCCCTTACCCAGCTCAAGTGCAAAAAGGTTTGGGAAACTAAGTTCCAGCTTAAACCAACAGCAGTAGCACAGGATGCTTCTGAAGCTTATCTAGTCCCATATTCTCAACTGTGAAAATCCATGCAGTGAATGTAGCTCTGGTGCATCTGTACGGATCTATGAGCCCACATTCACTAATACAGTGATATTTGGGATTGTGTCTTTAGCAAGAGTAAGCCTTGCACTGATGTGGATGTCTAAAAAAGGTTCCTTTCCCCATAGGTTCAAATTACGTATGGCGAAAAGACAGAGAAGCACACATCCTCACCACAACAGCATAGAAAAGGAACTGTGCCACCCTGCATCCTCACCAATGTAAACACTGGAGAGTACAAGGAGCACTTACCAGTCTTCCCTGTATTCCGAAATTCTTGCAATTTAGGACGCCAGGACCACTGGATCCCAGGAGTCCTGCTTCTTGTTCTCAGCCAGACTTCACTTTTGTGTGCAGAATGTGTCTTGCGGGCCAGAACCTTTCTTTTCTGTTATGGCAATATAATCCACCTGGATTTCACTGATGTGGTAGACATGCAAAATCCATGTTAATGTTCTCCATCCATATTTTCCTAAAATACTAATGTTTTTAGTAACAATAGTCCATGAAAGAACAATGAAAATATGACATACGATACTGTCCAGGAATAAACTATTTTTGGTAAATAATCTTGGCCTTCACCTCAAACCCAGGTACATAACACTGCCACCAAGCAAAGACAAATGCCAGGCTCACAAGAGACAAGGCTTGGTTTCCTGGCTATTGCTTTGCAACAGGTTGTATAAAAGAAGGCAGACAAGAGAGGAGGAAGGAGAGGGTCTGGAAATGAGCTCTGGTTGGGGTGGCTGAAGGTGCTGCAGTGCCCTCTTGCCCTCCCATCTCTCAGCTGGAAGCTCTCTACATGTGCAGCAGAGACAGGTAACACAGATACAGGCAGCATTCCACAGCCAAAATCACCTTCAGCTGAATGTTACTTGAACCCAGCAGGCTCTGGACTGCAGCAGTGCCTCTTCTGCTGCACGTACATGTTTCCTACTATGAGAAACGCTATTTTTCTATTTCACAGTCGATGTGGACTCACATGAGTTGGAGAACCCTGTATTCCCTGCTGGTTTCTGTTGGTCCTCTGCTTTTTTCTTTTATCTATTTTATTTTTTAGCAGACTGTCATTTTCTGCAAAAAAAAAAAAAGAGGATAGTTTCATCAAACAGTCCCCATTCAGCAGTAATTTACAGTGTGTTTGATTGGAAGGTTTTTGTTCTTTTCACCTTTGCATGTATTGAACTTGATTTGGACTTTGATCTCAAGGATTTTCTACTTCTGAGACCTTCTTGCAGTTGAATTAGCTCTTTCTCCTGAGCATTCAAAACTTCTCTGCTGAGTCTGCTTGTTTTTTCCCTGCCATCAACTCTGTGAAGTCAAGGAGAGTAAAAACTCATTATGGCTTTGCTGTAACTATTCGTGCACCAGAGGGAAGTTCTGAAGTGTATGGTAAAAGGTTATGATCGATCTGTGCCCTGTTTTACGAGAAGTTCAAGGGCTCCAGAGGCCTGTCTTAATTCTGTTCGTTCGTTTTATTTACCTGTTGCTGGCTTGCATATCAGTTCTGCAGAAATCAGAAATAGATTAGTACCTATTTCTAACTAGATCCACCTATAAATAGTCTGTCCATCTTGCATAAACAACCAAAGGGTGTTCCTTACTTGTTTCAATCAGAGTGATAAAGCCAGGGAATTTTGCTTGCAATTTCCATATTAAGAACAATAATGCAAGAAATTCTAAATCCAGTCTGACAAAGACTATGCACTTCTAAAATAACTTTGAAAAAATGAATTATTGAAATAAATCAGTATCTCAGTTTATTATAATGCTTGAAAAAACAGATCCCACTGTCTCTTACCTTCAAAAAGTCCAATTTACTAAGCCTGCTGAGAAAAATGCTAATTAAAGTAGGTTATAAACGTTCTGTGTGAAGATGACTACCTGAATTTGAATTGAAAACAAAGCCAAGAGTTTTCACAGGGGCTAGGGTAGGAGGTTGCTTACTAGCTAGCTCCCACATCTAACACAGCTGGAATGTGGCCTTAAAGAAAGTCTGTGTTATAAACTGCCTCTGAACTTCCTCACCTGCTTGTGAAATGAATTCAAATGACTTCTCAAAGCTGCAGAGGTAGCAGTTCATTTGGATTGCAAAGTAGCAGAGGTAACAGTCATTTGGATAGCAAAGTAGCACAGAAAAGGTAAGTGTCTTCCCAGGCTAGCAATCTACATATTAAAGACATAAGAAGAACTACTTGGAGTCATAAAGACTAGTGCCAAAATAAACTCGGGAAGACCCATGGCAAGTGAAGTGGTGGTTCTGGGCAGCAGTGTCAGTGTTCATGGGTTTATAGAGTCTTGAAATGTTTTTGTACATTATAAAAAATATACTACACTTCAGGATGGCACTGCCCAGTATTGTTAGTGCCATTTCCTAAAGGAACAGCTTTAGGAAATGGCACTTTCCATGATAATTTCATGTCTAGACCACATTTAATTTTCAGTAGTTTAATTCTCTGCAATATAGAAATAGAATTTCTGGGGGGTATTTTTTTATACTTTTCAACTAGTCATTTGAGAACCATCACGGTTTCTTCTGTGCTTGGCCGTAGCTGGAAACTGTTTCTGTAAAGATGATACATGAACTTCTGGAATGCCTGCCAGTGTGACTCATTTATTTCCAATTCTGTCTCTGAGACCCCAAGTACAGGTGTTTGAACTTGCTAACAAAACCACATGTAACCAGGTCATTATGAAACCAACAGAATGTGAGAGCGAGATGGAGATCAAGTTCAAAAGCTTTATGTAGGATTGTTTTAGATGGTGGGTTTTTTGCTATTTTCTTACTTCTTTGTTGAGCAAACAGAGTAAATCAGCCAGGACAGATGTTTCTCTGAACATAAAGGAAAATACCAATTTCCTGAAAAAAGGTAAAGATCTTTCAAGCTGGGAAAATCCTAAAAATGTGGGAATTCTACTCTGAGTATTGTATCAGCAATGAAAACATCTTAAGGAGTGTCTCTTTCTCTCCTCTTTTATTACTTCTGAATTCACATGCTCCCAGATAAAAAAGGAACTTAATAATTGATTAGACAATAATTAGTCTGTTTCTTAAACTGGGATTTTATCATACAAATTTTTTTTTTTAAGAACAATTTAGGGAAATATTCATTCATTTTCAAAAGCCATTTTCAAAGAAGTTAATCACTTCCAATTATCACAGGATATGCAACCATTCTGCAACCGTGTTTAGTAGTTCACCTTTTATTTGCTACTTCAAACAGTTTTATAACATGTAATTATCTATAAAACACTGCTGGATATCTCAGGAATAGATTTACAGTCAGTCAATGTACTTCTTGCTCTGATCCTGCCTTAAATACCTGCTGCAGCTTTGCACAGGAGGAATTGTTTACGTGATTAATGGTAAAGCACCTCTCCATTGCAGAGAGAGAAATCTGAGTCTTGCCTCATGGGCATTTTATAAGCACTTGTTCAGAGCTATTGATTCATTTTTTTTAGACTCAGTTTGTGTCTCTTTCTTTGGGCCAGAGAATTAATTGCCATGAACCCAAAACATGCCACTCATTTGAATTACAAGATTAATTTATAGCTTTCCTTTGGCATAAAACAGCTGCTTCTTGCTTGTGAATATTTTCATAGTGGTTAGATGTGAGAAAAAAAATATGCTGAAGTAATTTGTCACCAAGAAAATACAGAAAAATGATCAGGAAAATACACTTGTGTGAAAAATGATGTAAAAAAAGTCCCCAAATGGAAATGCCCAGTTGCCCAATTAATCACTTGTTTGCTAGAGGCATGTAGCAACAGGACTCTGTTAGTGTGACATGTACACAAATGCATCACAGGTAAAGTTGTAGAAAGTCATATATGTGTGTGTTGATGTGAATTGAAATTACGTGCCAGCTCAGCATGCACAGCCTCCTCAGAATCCTAACAAAGGCTTAAATGTAACTTCAGGCAAGTGGTTTTGTTTTTGCTGAGCATGGCCTACAACATGGACAGCCTACAGGTCTGCCTAGGAGGCAAAAAGAAATAATTATCATATGGAAGGAATGACCAGGAAAAGGTTGGATCCAACTCAGTAGAGACGTATGCAAAAATTTGTCCTGAGGTAGAAGAAATCAATTGAGCAGAACACTGAAGATGCAGCAGAACACAGAAAACAATAGAAGTCTAGGAAATACAGCAAGGTAGGACTGAAGAAATAAAGGATATTTCTCTAAAAGACATTATCAGGAAAACATGGTAATATATTTTTTATAGGCATGAAATGGAAAAAGGATGAAAAGGGATGAACATTACATCCTTATATTCTCTGTGTCCACTAGGGGTTAGGCAAGGACTAATGAATCTCAGTCACATTAAAAAAGACTTAAATTGAATATTACAAACCTTTGTAGCAGTAAGAGCAGATAAACAACAGAATACTTTGTCTAGGAGAGTTGAGAAATCTTTGAAGGAATTTGTAGGTATAATTAATCTTATGAACTTTGGAAAGCAAGCGATAATCAGATTATTTCCAGAGGACTGTTTCAGGATTGTATTCTTTGACTTCTGCAGTATTAAAAGATCTCTTTGACTTAGAATTCTTTTCTTTAGTTTGGTTGATACATAATACCTGATGGCTGCAGATATATCAGGCAACGTTATGATTCAAGAGATGGGGCACATTGCAGGATTATTTGCTAGATAAAGCTTTTAAAGGCCGCTCACATTTTCATTGCAAACCAGTATAGAAATGAGAGAACCAAAGTAATTTTGTAAACTCCTCCCAGTTTCTAGCGCTGCATATTTGTGTTCAGAAGCATTAAATTCTCCTCAGTCAGTGTAAGGCTAGTTCAGAAATTTTAACAAGTAGAGTCTCAAGATAGGTACTTACACATTGCACCACGCAGATTTACTGACTGTGTTTAAAAATATAAGCCCATATTTTATTTTTATCAGTTGCCCAGATGAAAACATCAGGTTTGGGCTCATCTATGTCATTAAGTGCATCATTTTTGTCTTCTCTGACCAAAAGCATACCAGAAGTGTGAATTTCTGCACACTGCAGCCAGTAACTAGAATGAATTAAACTTTAAACTCATATTTGATCTTGATTCTGCACTGCAGAGCTTATACAAGACTGCACAAGTCGATGCTGAGCAACTTGTCTGTAGCTGGTCTCTGTAGTCTTGTGAGGACTTTTCCAGTATAGCAGCCACTTGTTCACTCTTGCATGCAATATGATTATTGAATTATTAGGACTTTTAAAGGATTTTAAACTCTGTAAATATAAGATATAAAAGCCTACTAAAAATTCATTGCAGGCATTGTTATCAAATCATGATCATCATGACGTGAGAACATTAACATCTTCCTGAAACCCGTACTTGAAACAATAGTGGTCTGTTCTCCATCCCTTCTCTTAATGGATTCAAAGTATCTACAGTTAAATCTACTTTATTTTTCTGCTATTATGGCATCACAACTAAGTTGAAAGTTCAGTTCCAGCCTATCCAGTTAGTATCTTGACTACCTGCTGCATCACATAAAACTGGTAAAATAACTTCAGCTCTCTGTCATAAAATCTGATGTACAGCTGAAAGTAACTGAGTTAATGACAATGAAGGCTGAGCTATTTTCTAACCCTTCAGGCAATCAGAGCTTAATAACTTTGAATGATACTCACAGAACATTACAGGGAAGCTTGCATCCTGCTGCTGTTTTATCCTACCAGATAAAAGATGACTATTAAGCTGCTGAAATGATACTTTAACACTTACAGTGGGATTTCTCTCAGCCATCTAAAAGTTAGGTTCCTGCTCCAAGGTAGTTATTCAAGACACTCTTTGGCAGAAAGAGACAGAAACCTCTAGAGCATGACTCTTCCCATCTATGTACAACATCTGTCCAGTATATTTATTCTTGCCAGGAGATACCTTCTCCCTCTAATGACTGAGTAAATCATGGGCACATAGCTGGGTCCACAGACCTAACCCATAAATGGTTAAAGTCATAAGGGCTGAATGTCACAGTGCAGTTTACCCAGGCAACTTCAGGCATGTAGCTGAGGTGCCTACTTTAGGAATGCAGTTGCCATAGACTCGCTCTGCAGGAACCTCTCAAGTTTATCTCAAACCCTGAATGGTGGGTGAGGGGGGAGGAATCACCCTGCACAAGTGCCTGTCTCTCTCCATTGCCTGCAGATGGTACCTAACGAGAGCAGGTCTCTAATTACCGCATCAAATGTATGTAGATGAATTCAAGACCTAAATAGTCAGTTATTCACACAGAAAATGAAAAGCAATTTCTCTCTGTAGGAGATGGAAGCACTTTCTGCACTATATTGCACTACTCAGGTTGTGATAAAGGACAATGTGAATATCATCACACAAAATTATTCACCTTGGAAGTTAGTGTGCAGGCTGACGGTGGGCTAAGGACCCACTGAGGCATCAGCCATCTAGTTTACAGGCTCATCTACATTTTCTCCAAGATACTGCATAACTGAATACTGTACGTGTAGCCTGGGTTTTAATAAAATTATATAAATTCTAATAACTACCTACTTAAAAGGAAAACAAAGAGAGAAAGGAAAATGAAAACTTGGGTATCGATAACTTTTCCAAAAAGCATACAGCATTAGCCAGTTTAATCAAAGCATTGCCTGTACCAAATCAGCTCTAAAGATGTCCACTATATAAACAATTATTATCAAACTGCTGCAGTAATAAACTGGACAAGTTATTTTTACAAAGAACAAATATAGGACATCAGCATGGTCATCAATAGGGTTTGAGCAGCAACCAGGGCAGATTTAATAATGGTGACTCAAAGACAACAAATGCAAATGCCAGTAGCTTGAGGAGTTCATGCATACAAGCACACACACATTGGAACCCTTTGGCTTTGTGAGTTACAGCAGTGGGGCTAGAAATCTAGTTTTAGAAAATGAGGAATGCTAACAGATCCTGAGGGCTTCATGAGTGCTTTCACCAACCACTCATTCATCTCCTCATAACATAAAGAAACAGTTCAAAAGTAGTTTCTGTTATAGATTGACTACCCATAGATTGACCCAAAATACTTCACAAGCAAAGGAGCCACCCTTTTAAATTAATTTACTTTCAAAACCAGATGCTAAAGAAAACCAAAGTAAAGGAACTGCACCACAGAAACCCACTAACAGATACTGTCCTGGTCTGCCTGGGATGGCTGCTGTTCCATCAGACACATGGATGAACGCATCGTGTATCAGCCAGTCGTAAAGCAGGAGAGGGAAGAAAACAGCTGGTATTCCTTCAATCTCTTCTCTGCACCACTGTAAGTAAAAGTGTGCCTGGGAAAAATCACCTTAGTGTGCTGCCCATGCCCTTTCAGCAGCACACAGTATACATTTGCTGTGATACACATTGTTTATCACAATTAGAGAATGTATTTGCAAAACAGGGAGAAAAATTACCTGTTTTTTTTTTTATTATTATTATTCAGCTAAGCTATAAATTGCCATCTGGAAGCAGGAGTCATAAAATGTAGCAAAATAGGTAATGACAACAGACAAGCTCAGAAAGAAAAATAGCTTGGCACCATCCTCACCCTTGCTCCCAGACCGGGTTCCATATCCGAGCAAGGTGCAGTCCATCTGGGAGCTGTGGGAGCATGCACAACTCTCTCATGGCAAGTTCTTCCTTTAAAAATTAACTCATTACCCTGGATTAACAGCTGGCACTTAGCAAATAGTGTCCATGCTCTACTGATTTTACCTCCTTTATAGCTTCCTCTGTGACTGCCCTTGAGTTAATGGTTACATCATGCGTGAGTAGGGTAGCGCTCACCATTCATTTCCCAACACTGCAAGAATTGTCATGCACTTGGTCATAAGCAGGTATAAACCAGCCTAAGTCCTGTGTAATTAACTTTGGCCCAGCACACTAAAGTGTCTTTGACAGCGAGCATCATTCTCCCCATCAGTTCTGGAAGGGGAACATGGGAGAATTCAGATTGATGATATGAAACAACCTGGCATCTGTTTGCAGGTAATGGTGCTAGGGCTGCAAGTGAAGGTCCCTGCATGCAGGGATTAGAAAACTGCAGGATGAGTTATGATGGCCTAAAATGCTTCAATTCTTTTAGTTCATATCCAAAATAATTCAGGCAATGATAATTTACATATTAAATAAAATATTTCCTATTTTTCTAATACAGGAACAAGGTGTCAGACTAACTTACTTTATTGAAAGTATCAATGATACTGAGGTTAATGACATTTCATTCTCTGAATATAGCTGTAAGAATCTTCCAGGTGAGATAAAGTTTAATAGGTCATTTGGTCTGTTATTTTAAAATGTATGTATATCCCCTGCTTCGTGTACTCTTTTCAAATACTTCCCATAGAACAAGATAATCTTACAACTTTCATTTTAACCTAATATTCACCAGACTTCCCCTCCTTCTGCAGGTTTAATCCACTGTATTTATTTATAAGCTTTGACAACACACAAGAGAAATCCTTTCTTTTCTTGTATCCCCAGCAATTTTTATTACAGCCTGTGATTTTGTCCTCATTCACCAGGAATCACTGTGTAGTCAGTCATTTTCATCTTTTTTTTAATGTACATAGTGGTCTTTTCAGTTCCTGATCATATTCTTTTAACCTAACTTGCTTATAATGCTTAGCATATTTTTGAGGTAAGGTCCCTGCAAATGCAGGGCGACTGCTCCATGATGTCCCACCACTACATACAATTTAATTGCTATCCTTTTGCTGTTAGATGAAGCCGCTAGTTTGAGAGTTGTTATTCTCTCTCAGCATTGCTTTTCCTCGATACAGCTCTTTCACTGAACAACTCCATTATATTATTTTTCTCCAAATATCTTTCTTTCCTTGAGGGAGAAAGTTTTTTTCCTTCTCTGATTGTTACCACTAAGTTACCCTAAGCCCACTGGCCTGTAAAACTTGAACAATTTACTACAGTTAATTTCCTAAGAACTGCTGCTAATGCAGAAAATGTACTCTAGTTCCCAGCAAATACAATTTACTTATTCAGTGGCTCTTCTTTTCTACGAGGGAAGATCAAGCAAAGGCAGATCTTTTCTTGCTTTCATTTGTGAATAACTCTGAGTTTGTTCATGCAAGGTAAAACTAACCCCCTGCAGAATGGAAATAGAGGTTTAAAAGAGTCAGCACCTTCTTATGCCATGAGTTCTCTTAATAAAGGGAGGAAAGGAAGAGAACTTGGCCTTACTTGGGAGAATTAAAGAGCAAATCAGAAATAGGATGGGAGAGTAAAAAAGGCAACCAAATGCCAAACAATTACAGGTTGCTGACAGGAAGGGGCAAAGAAAATAGAATAAATGTATATTGACTGAGGAGGTCAAGTAAATGCATTTATTTACTGCATTCATTACCAGTCCCAAAAAAAACCCTGAGAAAAAAGCTGATTAAATGCCTTGCCGAAGGATCCGATCCTGTGCCATCAAAATTAATGTTCTTTTTTCATTGACTCTGCTATGAGAAGAACCAGGTTCTTGAGTTACCTGAAGATTGAGAATGTAAAGAATTTAGTGGAATAGGGCTGTTATATTGCCATGAGCTGAGGGAGAGGATTGCTTTGCAAATGGGCTACAGGAACAACTGGTCTGCAGTGATGCATTTTTATGGAGAAACTTGGAGTGAAAATCTTCTCAGGAGCCACAGGAAGGCAGTGTGTAACAACTTCATTGTGGCTTTGAAAGCTCCATGTCTGACATCCGAGGAAAGGACGTATGATGTCTATCAGTCGTTCCACCTCAGCTCAGCTTAGAGTTGGTCACATTTTTCAGTGGCACATTATTTTCAGGCACAAAATGCTGACTTTTGACCTCTTGCTTAATTCTGACCTTATCATTTTGATCACTATAATGTAAATGACTGATACAATGTATTTTTGCATGTAAATAATCATAGGGGTGTTTGACATTTATAACGTTTCTATCTTCAAAGTGGAGTCAGCCTTCTGTGAATGCCCTGAAGCAACTGCAAAATGTGAATTTAGGTCAGTAAAGGATGAGATGTGTCAGGCAGCAAAATGCCTAAAGCCACAAACATTCAGGTGTCATTCACAGCCAGTGATGTTCCTGGGTGGAGAGACAGGATGCTCTTTGAAGTTTCTTTATTACAGTGAGGAGGCTACTCAGTACCCATGAGTACCAATTTCAGAGACAACTAATGTGGGCAGTAGGCAAAGAGCCACTCACTCTCCTTTTTGGCTGCCATGTTTTAATGACCCAGATGCTTAGATGAGGTAGCCAGGGTATCTGGTGTGACCTAACTCGTAGCTGCATTCCTTCCTGTCCCTTCAGAGGAACAGGCAGGCAGAGGGGTTAAGCCGGTACTTCCTCACATGTTCGCATACAAAAGGGCTGCAGCCCAAATCCCTGCTCTTCACTGCTTTTTCAGGGCCCAAAGTGTAAGATATTTTGAAAAGAATCACTACAAACCTGCTTGAACTCCTCCTTTCTGGTTCCACTCCTCCTCTAATCACATCATTATTCCATCCTTGTCCTTGTGGACAATTGCAAGAGTGAAAACAACTATTAGTGCACCGGTGGACAGTGTGTGATTTATATTTAAGGAGGGAAGTGATGTGGCACTGGTGTGTAAAATCCCTCAAATATAGGTATTGCGTAGCTCGCATGTGTCCTGGTGCAAGGGATTAGTTGTCCCATCCCCAGTGTTCACTCTGTGCTACCTCCATCTTCAGAAAATCCAGCCTGCAGATGAGAGTACACTGAATTCCCTGCATAGTTGACAGTCATGCCTCTGACATGTCTCTAAGGAAAACAACAGTTTAAATATTTCTGCACAAAGAATTCACAGCACTGCTGGACCCTATCTAAAATTTTCCTAGGATTTGACCTACATTTTCCTTTTGGATCACCGTGTTTTATAATACAATAATATTATCTTTTCCTTCACCTTTAGCATGATACTCAGTCTTTTTGGCAATAAAGTGATCATATGAATTTTCCACATATTTTACTATTTTCCAAAGAGAAGAATACATTTTCTTTCAAACACCATTTTTCCAATTTAATTAGTTAACATTAATATAGGTTTTTCACTATGCAAATCAGCTTACAAGCGCATTAGCTATTGGGCATTGTTGGTATTTTTAACTAGCTTAGTCCTGCAGGACGATGTGGAACAGACTCACACAAAGGTTTTGTTACAAGAAAGAAAACCTTATAATCCTGCTCACCTCACAGGGGTATATTTCAGCCAAGCAGCATTTCATAAGCAGCTGTTTGCTGATGGGTGAATGTATAGCACTGAACTTTGCTGGATATAACATTTTGATATGGGATATAGAGAATTCTTGCAGAAGTAAAGCAGAAAACTGAGGGGGAAGAATAGTTATATAGTTTTGCTGAAGCAGTAGCAAATGCAGCAATAGCAAATGCAACAGTAGCAGAGGATTGCCGTGTTTCGTTGAGTTTTGCAGTTTATATGTGGTAGAGGGGAACAGCTGGCTTGTGGCCCTGAGAGGATAAGTTTTTTGACGTATTTGCTCTTTGCAGCACAGAAAACTAACAGCATTCAAGTCTCAAAAAGAAGAACCTTCAATTCTGGCCAAAGCCAGAAAAAGCAGTGTCTGGTTTTGTGACCTTTTCACATGCTAGACATTCTGTATTGCCTCAGTTGTTGGGTAATGTATAAAATATGATTTTACATACATAAGGATAAATATTTAAAAAATTATTTTCACAAATAAGAGGAAATTCAGAGCCCTGAATATTCAGCAGCTTTGTTCAACTTGAAAAAAGCTGTGCAGCTGTAACTGCAACTCAAGAAAGTTTCCTGAACCAGGCGATTTCCCTAGGCAAGGTTTTCTAATGCAATTTCCAGTAATTTCTCAGTTCTTGGTTTAGGTAGGATCAGAGCAGGATATCTTGTGCCATTTTCTTACTATTTCCAGTTGAAAAAACCTGAAACTATTGCAAGAAGCATAGACTGTGACAGCCTGAAAGAAAACTCGCCTTTCTTTCCTAAGAGTTCAAACCTAGTTTTCTTTAGGCTTTGGCCAAGGATCACAGAAAGGTGCCGGTGACTGTTCCTCATCCTTCTTCTCTAGCTGCTATTCTTACTAGAGTTTGGAAGGTATTTCTCATTCTGTTTTCAGTGCTGTAATCCCTGAATCACCATTATCAACACCCATTAGACTGGAGGGAGTAAGGTTTAGGCCCACAGAGCCACTTAAGTGTTTAAAACATTTCAAAGCCTGAATTCTATTTAAATCAGTTGGAACTAGTTGGTAAAATACATTCTTAACCACAGAGTGTAGAGTCTGCACTCTAAATGTTAGAAAAAATATCCCCATCGCCTGTTTATTTGCATTCTAAATGTCTCAGGCTTTGAGACGCTAAACACCCTTTGCCCAGGTAGAAATGAGCAAATGATACTCAGCACTCTGCAGAATGCATCCAGCAAATGTTTTAAAGAGTAGTTTGACTTTAGTATTTGAAGTGCAGGAGGTAGAGCTTCTAGAAAAACTGGTTTGCACTAAAAAAGGGCACTGCTTTTAATTAAATGTATATCTGTATATCTGAGATGTACGAAATTGTTTACTTTTTCTCCAACATAAAATCTCAGTGAAAAGGGAGAGAAAGTTGCAACAATATCGAAAGATTTTGGAAAAGAAGGGTTTTTTTGTCATTTGAAGCAACGTTTTCATTTTCATTTTGTATTTAGTTAGAAGTTACAAAGCTGAAGGCAAAATCATTTGTTGAAATGAAACTGCTATAAAAGGATTTTTTCATTTCCTGACTGAAAAAAATCTTCGGAGTCTTTAAAGTGATAGCCAGAGAAGCATCTGGGTTGCATTATCCGGATCCCTTGGAAATAAGAGGACATGACTGCTGGAAAATGCAGTTGAAAATAAAGATCTCTCACAGTTGTTACAAATATTTTCCTGCTTTCCCCCAAGGTTTGCCTGTGGGTTTCTTTCAGAAGTCCTGGAGCTGCCCTGGCTCTGAAGGTCAAACCTGGCCCAGGGCACTCACACCTCAACCGGCAGCAGGAGCAGGATTTGCACCTTTGTAGCTGGTGGGTGCTCTGAGCTACGGTCAAGCTATGGCCAGAGCCTTGCCCTTCCGGGCATTAACCCTGGAGAAAAGCAACTGAATTCCTAACCCTGCATTCCTACCCTACCTGTTGTGCTTTTCTCCCTTTGCTACTCATCTCTTTATGAAAAGGAGGGAGATGTATCTTGGCAGATGAAACCATGATTTAATGAAAAATACCCTTTCCATTCTCACTTCTAAAATCTTGCTTCATTATGTTACCTGCTAGTTGAACTAATGGTAAACGCAAATTTATCGTAACATATGGCCATCCAGTGTGCAGATAAACAGGGATACAGCAGGCCCTGCTCAGGCTGTAAGATGTTCTCTTACATCAAAAATAGGTGGCGTAATAACAGCCCAAACCCCAAGTTTATTTCATTTATAGCTCAACTGCATAAAAGATGGTTGTAGTGCCTTGATAAACGCTTCTAAGTGACAGCACTTGCTTTATTGCCGTTAGCATGAGCTGGCAAAGATTAATAGGCTCCATCATTTTGTACCCATAGAGTTTGTCTAACTGCCAGCACCACGTTCCTTCCCTGTGTCTCTCTAAGAGAAGAATGTGGCTTTCTGAAATACTGCTACCTTTACTGTTGTCATTAATTTAGTAGGAATGCAACATCTTGAGCATGGGTCGATTCTGAGAGTTATTTTTGACACTGAATCCCAAATTTATGTCTGTTAAGTGCGTATTTTCCCATATACAATGCCAGACCAGTGGGAATTACTGCGTACAATAAAATTCAAACACAGTCTTGTTGCCAACACTAACGCTGTAAAGAGCAGTAGCCAATGCTGTAATGTTTATAGCAGGCCCGTCTGTGTACGTGTAAATAAATTTGACAGATTGAGCAACATACTTATGAAATGATGCTCAGTATCTTCCAAGAACAGCTTTTAGTAGATACTTCCCACAGAATTCAACTATTTCCTTCCCAAAGGAAGCAATGTGAATTTTAAGTTACTTGCTATTTCTGCACATAAAGCTCTTGCTTCTTTTTTTTTCTGGCTAGTTAGAAGCTTTGTGCTAAAATGTGCTAAAAAAGGGGGCGGACTGTGCATTTTAGATGCTAAGTGATGTGGAGGATTTTCCAAGCTTGTCAGCAGAGAATCTGAGTGGTAGAGCTAATCTTTTGCTTAATTTAGCCTGCTGCTAAAAAAGGTTCCCTCAAATCTGTTTTCATTTTCCTTATATTTCTATTACTCTATATTCTTGACCTGTCTTTATTCAATCCTAAGGTTGAATGAGGCAGACAATGCTTTAATAAATATGTAAATTCCAGTCACAAAACGAAATTGTATTAGGAGCAATTGGTGCTAGTATTTCCACTGCACATCACATGAAGGTGATGAATTAAGAAACCGTTTGAAGGTGAAAAACAATCATAGACTTTCATACAGCCATAAAGGATGGTAAAGACAGAAGCCAGAGCATTTCCAAGAGGTCTTAATCCAGCACTTCATCCACAGCCTGCAGTGCCCTCACCTTACAGGGCTCTGTTTTTAAATGTATTACTTGTTGGCTTCAAGAAACTCTTTTGCCCTGCCTTTCTCAAGATAAACACCCAGCTAGGGCACATTGCTGGGAGTTAGGGAACCTGAGCCTTCTACCTGCTACGCCAAGATGTTAGAAGTACTTATGTCACAGAGTCCAAAGACTGTGTGTAATGGATACGCTTAGTATCATGCATGGAGTCCTTATCTTTGCTGCCTTGGTGACTGCTCAATGGGTTCAAACACTTCTCTGCTGTGGCCCCTGAAGGCACTGATGATCTTTCTGTCCCTGCCCAGCCTCCTCTGGGGCCTCCTTCCAGCTCAGCCCATGGCCCTGGAGCCCCGTTTCCGCTTAGCCTGGGGCTGTTGGTGCTTGCCCTAGAGATGCAGCAGGGGTGCTTGTCTCCAGCCCCATCTCTAGCCCTGGGTGGATGCCTTCGACCCACACTGTCGTCTCATCTCTGGCTCCATCTCCTGCTGCTCTTGACTGGGCTGGACAGCTCTTGGACCTGGCTCGACAGCTCTTGGACCTGGCTCATCACTTGCCTCATCTGGTGCTGCCAATCGGCCCATTACCAGCGCCTGGCTATAGGGGCTGTGCCTTTTGATAAGGGCAAGGCCCATGCTGTGGTCACCCATGGCTGCCTATCCCTCCCGGAGCAGCTGGCACTCAGCCCCAGAACCCTCATCTTTAGTTTACTGCTCTGAGAAAACAGTCATACTGTATCTGCAAGGAACAAAAACTCACTATTTTTTCCACTCTAATATTTCACCAAAAGATCTTATTTTTTGCATCACTACCTAAAGATTCACCAAGCTTAGTCAGAAGTGCAGGAGGCCTGGGATTAAGTCTCTGCTTCCAAACAAAGGCAGCAAACAGGTCTTTCAAATCCATTTCCTACAAGACCAGGCTGTTGACTAAAATAAGGTAGAGTTGGTGTTCATCAGTGTCTCCCTTAGATATCCAGGAGATATGCTTTAAGGATGCTTAGCAAGTCACTCTCAGCTGGTCACAGATGAGACTTCCAGAGGATCCCACCAAACCAATAGGTGGAGACCAATAGGTCTCCAAGTAGCCAGCTGGCAAGAAGGATCAGGTGAAGAAAAACTGGGAAAGCCTGATGTGCTAAAGAGATGTAGCAGTCTGGAGTGCTGGGAAATACCTGAGCAGAAGTCCTTTAGGGGTTTGGTAACATCTGCATGCTAGGTGTAAGCATTGTGGCTCAGTGTGGTTGCTACCAGTCTACATCTATTAGGAAGCACAGCAAAACAAAGAGTCTTTGTGAGTGTCCCCATGCACTAGGACAGAGCTGTTTCTTTTCTAAAAGCAAATTTATGCAGACTAAAACCCAAAAGCCTCAGGGCAAAGAGTTGTAAAAACGCTCAGTGAGATTTACCTGTCTATATACAGTACATTATAACTACCCTGTTCTATTCCAGGTATCTCCATGGGGTGGGCAGGTATGACACAGGATGCACAGGAGTCCCATGTCCCTTTGGGACTGCAGCTGGAGGTCAGGTGGGATACACCTGAATCCTGCCCTTTGCTCAGGAATGACCCAGGTCAAACAGTAGCAAGCTTAAACCAAAATAATTCATGCAGAGGTTTTTTACCTGGTTCTGATGAGATCTGCTGCTTACAAGGCTCTGCAGGAGAGAGCTACCAGAACTGCCTGTTCCCAGCCTACCCTACCTTTACACTGGCTGGCAGAAATCCAGTTCTTCCAGTCCTTCCCTAAGTGGCACAGAGTGAAGTTTGTGGTTCACCACTTATGCCCACATTCACTTGTTACAGCATGTACTCTTTGGCGCGGCAAACAAAGTGATCCCAACCTCCACCAGTGTTTGAAATCAGGAGGGGTGAAGGCTCTCGGTATGCAGGCAGAAGCACTCTGTGGTGTGTAAAAACTGAAGTCCCTGATCAGAGATGCAAATAGAATGGAACCAACCACTGGAAAATCTACACACTTCTGAAACATCAGCGCGAGTCAGAAGTGTGATGGACAGAGGCTTGCAGTGCGTGTTTGTACTTTTTACTGGATGCCTCTTGAGCTAGTGCACCCGGCCTCCTTAGTCAAACTAGACATAGTTCACTGGCAAGCACTGCTACGGCTTGGACAGCTCTAGCGCATCTACAAATGCTCAGCCCATACGCTAGTATGCTGCTGCAGACCCAGAAATGGTCTCTTCTGATTACTCTGAAACCTCATCCAGCAGAAGCAGCTGTCAAGGAGCTGTGCAAATCCTGCTCCTCATGAGCAGGAGTGAAGCAGTGTAACATCTGCCAGTATAAATGGGCTGCACTCCTGATTCCCTCTCCTTGCATGGCTGAGTTAATCACATGGGGGAGTTTGGTTTGTTGTCCCTGTTGCTGTGCTGCTTCACCAGCTGCCCAGACTCCTGCCCACAGCACAGGAAGGGACTTGGAACCATTCAGAACACGGAGCCCTGGAAGCCAGCAATGGGACGCACAGTTACCAAGGCAAACAGTCAGGAAAACATCTCTTTTTTTCCCCTATCTCTTGAGTCATCCTGGAAAAAGATTTGGATTGTATTGTGTAAAAATATATACTAAGTAGTGAAGTCTGGAATAAGTAAAGGTGATGTCACTCTCCTATTTTCAATTACCAGAAAGCTTTACCTTATTTTGGAGGTGGTCTTTTCCCAGGAAATAATATGAAAAAGTAGTAACTCTCACTATATTTGTTCATTTCTACACCACCAAACCTTCTGCTAAGCAAAGAGAAGATTAGGAAGGTTATCTTGCCATGTTTTTCAATGCAATGAATTGATCAGTGTTACAGTCTATTTGAGAAACTAGATAATCACATTCCTCTAGGCAGATTTCAGCAGATATGTGACTCTGTTTGTGACCCTTTTCTGCCTGTTTCCAATTAACATTTTAATGAGCAAGTTTTCCTGAAAGAACCTCTTGAGGAAACAGCACATTTTATTTGAGAGAAAATTTCTAAAAGGCAAATTTTACATTTTTCTCCATTAACACATGCCTTGAAACTTGCTTGAAAGAATTTGATTGATCTGGGCAGAGAGATCAGGTCACTCAGATAACTCAATAAAATTGTGGGTATTGCTCATTAACCTAGCCCTAAAAAATACAGAACATAAAAATGCAAAGATTTTAATTCAAGCACTGCATTGTGTTCCAGAAGTAGGCAAACCATATGAATAAAGCTAATCTGCTGCAGCTAAAGAAAGTTTCTATTTCATAGGCTTGGTTGCAACATGAAGAAATACCTTTTCATAGAATGTGGTTCCTTTATGTTGAGTTCTGTATAGGCAATAACATTTTCAGCAAGTAGGCAAGACAGTTCTCACAGTGCTTATATGTCTATACCTCAGGTTTTAATACTGTGAACTAAATAAACAGTAACCACACATGGGAGGCACATGGGAGGTTCACAGCTTTTCTCCCAGCGGTACCATACGCCTGAATGCGAGTACCAAGGGAGGCTCTGTTCCCACCACCGCAGCGTGGGCTGTACAGGCGCAGCGCTGGTGAAATGATGCTACTGTTACCAGTTAAAAAGCATCCAAGGAAGGATATGAAGTAGTTTAACTAAACCACTTAAGACAGTTAAACTGCTCAGAGCTTCACTTGGCAAACTCTGACAAACCCTGCTGACTGCAGTTCCTGGTGTTAGTTCTTTTTTATGCAATTCTGATTGTGATTTTTGTTTTGCTTGTTTATTTGAATGAATGGAAGAAAGAGACCATAGGTCCCAGTAAAGATAGACCATAGGTCTGATATCATTCTTCATGGTTAGCTGCATTGCTGAGAACAGATCTGATCAGGAGTTCAACAGATGTACGCTGCAATTACTACACTGACTTGACAAGAACTGTCCCAGTGCTTTTAAACTCAAGCACTGAAAAAAGCATGAGAAAGACCCCAGAGGAAATGTTATAGATTTCTGAGGCAAAGAAAGGACCATTTGCCATTGGGCCCTCCCCATGCTGTGCTAGGGGATGTCTTCTTTTGCAGGATGTATAGTTGCAATATTTTGTGATAAGGTGGGATCCTGTTCATTCTTTGTCTTTGGGGGTAGCACCCTCATATGGGGTCCTGAGGCTCTTGTTCTGTTCTTGGCTTAGCCATCAGCCAGATGCAAGACTGTCTTTTTGGAATACAATTTGACTATTGTAAAATGGCTGTTTATGGCCTTTGTATAGCATTTCAAGATTCACAGGCTGGACAGGCTATAAAAGAACAGGTATTTATTTGAATCATTATGTGAGTGACTTAAAAGCCACTAACTATTAAAAACAACAGGCATTAAGCTCTTACTGACATTTGGCATTATGAGTTTTCAGTCATTTCTCCACGCCACACAGATTAAACCTAGTGTGGCTTGAGCAGTGGTCCAGCACTTTCTGGGAAGTGCTGGCTTTCTGTGGCAGAAGTTTTATGGCTGATTTGCAGAGAACATCTACTGTGTCTGAGGTACACTGGATCTGTAGCATGTACAAAATAGACATGACATTTCTTGAAATGGTCATATTCAGTGTTCAAATGTCACTTATCTGATACCATCTGTAGCCATGAACATGAATGGAAATGGCAGACAAAATTTTCAGCCAGAAAAGGTGGGCATGCTTGGAGGAGCCCATTTGCAACCTAACCCCAGCCAAATGTTCTCCTTCAGAAATGAAAACTATTATTTCTTCTGCACTCTATATTCTGCCAGCCAGCACTGGATGAAGTGCTGCAAGTATTGAAAAGCAATGGTAATTGTGTGGGAACTAGCAAAGCTGGCTGCCAATAAACCAGCCAAGGAGTTATCTAGTGGCAACCACCAAGTAGCCCAGCCACTCACCTACCAGTGCTTCAACCCACTGCAGAGCAGATTGGGTCCCAGAGGTCATATCTCATCCTTACCTTCCTCTTTTCTCCAGGGCTTTGCACTGTTCAGACACTCCATCTGGACAAAGTTCAAGTGCATGTCACGGCCATTCCTTTCCCTGTCCCAGAGCTCACTGGCATGTGGAGGGTGGCAGTGTCGCAGCCCAGGGTGCAGGCAGCCCCAGAGAGCACAGCCTGCTTGCAGCACTGCGCCCAAGGGCTGGCTTCACAGTGCCCTTGCTCTCTGCCTTCAAATCCCACCACAGAGTACAGCCCAGGCACTACAAAACTGGGAAGTGAACATGTTCCTCTAAAATTGCCTGCCAAGACTGCTGTCATGCTGATAGTTCATTATAAAGCCCTAATACGTATTTAATGACACCATATTTTCTACAATGCCAATTCTATCTTAATAGCCTTAATAATAGCACATATTAGTGACATTATTAGTTGATTGTGTAACACTCTCCACCTTCACAGTGCTATGCCAGTAGTAACTAATGAATGTACATTCTAGGAAATTCATCCACCTGGAGCTGATTTCTCTGAGTAAAGCTTTAATTTCAGGGAAATGGGATGTGAGCTTAGTGTGGGAGTGGATATGACATAGATTTGATGCTCTTTTGGAGTTATATATCAGCTTCCAATTTCTGCTGATACAGAAATAAGTTTAAAAATAGCTAATTCCACCTGGGCCATTTGTGTGCTTGCTGCTCCAGACCCAGCCAAGAACAGCAGACCTGCTGCACAAGCCAAGCTGCTGAGAGGTAGGAATCCAAGATGGGGAGATGCCAATGTGCCATCTTTTAAATGGCTTTT
The DNA here is from genome assembly GCA_009867235.2 of Psittacus erithacus. Classification (NCBI taxonomy): domain Eukaryota; kingdom Metazoa; phylum Chordata; class Aves; order Psittaciformes; family Psittacidae; genus Psittacus; species Psittacus erithacus. The sequence goes on along the minus strand of WYDI02027630.1, from coordinate 1,147 downwards.
TCCATCCATTCTTCAAATGACTAAAAAAAATATTAGCAAGAACAGATGAAATGAACAACATTGCTGGTTTACTATATCAGGTTTGGGGTGTCTGATAAGAGCAGCTTACCAGCAGCCTCATATCTGCAGATGCTATGGAAAAGTAGAAAACTAGGCCTAAGATTATTTTAGGTCTTCTGTCTGGCCTTGAACGTTATGCTTTACCCCAAATTACCATGCAACCATGCGCCTAATCCATCAAGTCAGCAAGATAAAATGTTAGGGCTACAAGCAGCAGAAGCAAATGGGCAAATGCTATAACCATTTACAGCAAATGTTAAAAATACCCTTGAGGCTGTTACTCAGATTATTGTCCAATAATGCAGGGTTGATGCTGTGGACCCTCAGTAGTGGCAGATGTACAGACTTGTGCTGAGCACTTGTTCAGGTTGAGTATTTGACTTTTGCCATCTATTTGTTATATACTTGGTCAACACACTAAGCATTGATACCTCGACATCATATGCAGATCATCCTTTTCTGGCACTGCCCTTCTTCCTGTGCGTAGTTAGGGATCTGGTTAGAATCAGAGTGCTGGTGCTACTTTTAGGCACACTGGTGTTGTAAGATCTGTTTTGACTAATAGTGGTTCCCAGGATGATGTGTGGGATGTGTTTGACACAGTCAACCAGCCTCCTTCCTTTGGCTCCATGTTGACAGTCAGTCATTTGCCTTTCCCTAGCCATCTGCTGAGAGAAATGATCCCAGCATACAACTCCCATATGTCTGTATTCCCATTTCTCCCCCTTACTCGTACATTCAGGCTCCTTCTTCTTTGTCCCCAAAAACACATGAAGCCATAGCAGCTGCTTTGAGCAGAACCTGTAACTGCTACCTCGGTAGCCACTAAAAATGTTGAGAGAGTTTTCTTTGCAAGCATTTGTCCTGGGTTCAGCAGCAGCAGTCATTTCTCTCCTTCTTAGTAGCTGGTGCAGTACTGTGGTTTTGACTTTCAGGCTGAGAACAACACTGATAACACCGATGTTTTTAGCTGCTGCTCAGTAATGTTTACACTGACCAAGGACTTTCTCAGCCTCATACTCTGCCAGGGAGGAGGGGAAGCCGGGAGGAAGCAGAGACAGGACACCTGACCCAAACTAACCAAAGA
>WYDI02027629.1:0-10226 GCA_009867235.2 Psittacus erithacus | reverse complement strand
GACAGAGCCTTGGGTGCCATGGTTTAGTGTGAGGTGCCCCTGCCCATGGCAGGGGGGTTGGAACTGGATGATCTTAATGTCCTTTCCAACCCTAACTATTCTATGATTCTATGAAGAAATATTTTAGCATAGCATGAGCCCTTGAAAAGTTCTAACTGCTTCCTCAGACAACAAAGTCCATTTTTAAAACACTATCACAAACAGCCAGCGTGGTTGCTCTCTGCATTTGGGGTTTCTCCACTACACAGAAATGCTTATTTTCCTTCTCTTTCCTGACAGACATGGATATTCAGTACAAGATGTGTAAATGCTTTGTAATTCTCTGTTTAGTCAGTCATCACCGAGTTAACATTCCCCTTGAGATGCAAATTAGGTGCCTGTAATCCAGCTCCCTCTTGCAGCATTATCTGATCTGGCACCTAGCACCAGACCCAAAGAATAATGCCATTTTTCTTTCATAAACAAACAGAAAACTATCAGAAAAGTGCCCTAAAACATGCAGCTTTGAATGAGCATTTGCAGAACAGGATGTTATTCAAGGCCTCATTCACTGGCTCCGCAGACCCATTCACTACAAGCACAAAACAAACCAAGTCATTGTTTTGATGGACCTTCTCTTAAGGTTACGCCTCTGCTTCTTTTGGGCTTACATGTTTCCCCACTTACCAATCCTGTGTCATACTTACTTTAAATTCTTCTTCTAGCCCTATTTTGACAAGGTTTGGCGCTGCGTTGTGTGATGTTTGTAGATGTTTTTCTAAGGAGGACACATCTAGCTCCGTGTCACCGTAGAGGTAGTATTCAAGTAAGGCTTGATAAATGAAGGAGTACTGCATCTGGAATGAATAAAGAGGCAGGAAAGCGTATTGCAGAACAAGTGAAACTATGAATTCTGGCACTTTCTCATCTATTTCCTTTTGCCTACTATCTACTAATTGCCAAAATATACCTTAAGCTAAAATAGAGTTTTCTTGTTACATTGCTCACATTCTCTAAAATTCCACTCTCTTGTGCATGGGGAAACCTGGATACCTAAAGATGATGTGCCTTATAGCGATCTTCACAGCCCTAACATGCCTTGGTCTTCTTCCCCAGCCCCATCCTTCTACTAGGCTCTGTTCATTTCCCAGTTATCCAGGTGTGCAACAGAACAGGACATGCTGGGATGCATATCAGAGTGGAAATACAGGAGGATATTCTTCTTTGAGCAGGAAAAGTTGTGATTCCAACTTATTAAAGACCACTTACGTCAGTCTGAACCATCTGCGGCCGCTGGTTACGGATCCTTGACACAAACTCAAAGACATCGACCTTCTGCTCCGCATGCATCATGTCTATGATGGCATCAATAACGATGAATGTGCCCGTGCGGCCCACACCAGCGCTTGGGAGGGGAACAGAAACAACCATAAACCTCTATGGAATTACTAAGTCTGCAGGTAGAACTTACATTGTTTATACTGGACTGAAATGCTCACTGTGAGACATAAAACTTCATTATTTTAATAGTGATAGCAAAAAATAGGTAAGTTCTTTATGTAAAAGGTCACCTCTTAACAGCTCAGAAAGGATAAAATGAGAATTAGATTAGAAAAGAACTTTGGAAAAAAAGAAATCTGCTTGACCAGTGAAAATAATTCAGTCTAAGATGACATTTTAAACGTTTTTTTCTTAACTTTTAGCTGTTTTCTTCGTTGCTCTTTCATGCTACCTGTTACAAGTTCTACACTTCGCTCCGCCAATCCCAAATCCTTTCTTTTATATCCTTCAAGAGCCACGAGAGGGAGCACGATCATTATAAATCAGATCAATCCAGCCACTTTCAGCTCTTCCTTTCAGAGGAAAAGGGCATGGCATCCTGTGCTAGGCATTAATAGCTCTCCTTTAACCTCCTGTTAGCCCACTTTGTACAGCAACAGATGCGATGTCCACAAACACCTCCTGAAACACGACAAAAATCTCTCCCCCATCCCAACGCACTCAAAGACAAACATCAATGCTCAGCAATGTTAAGTTTCAACTAACACCAGTAAAAAATTATTGCATGCATAATATGACTTAGTTCATATGTACACGCATATTTAACAGCAAACGCCATATGAAACCTGTGCCCCCAGGTCCTCCTGTTCCAGACATCCAATGGAGATGAGCAGACCCATGGACTACCACAAACCTCCACCAAGACTTCACACAACTTCTTCACAGTCAACAACCCTGCTATAACCTTCTGCCTTCAAATGCCTTTGTGTTTAATGATAGGTTTGGCAGGCTCCCTGCTTTCCTTGCCCAGCCACATCTCAATCCAAACACCTTCTCCCCAGCCCCTCTGTGGCCATGGACCACAGGCCACACCATGGTGGCCAAAGCTCCCTGCCCTCTCACTTCCTTTCATTCATGTTTGACCTCTGTCACCATGGATGAGTTCACCTCAAGTCCTAGTGTCATGACTCACAGTTTACAGAGATTTTCCTCTTCCTGATGTGTCCTGGAAGCCACCTCTCAGCATGGGTCACCCATTGCCAGCTCACACTTGCCCTTTGTTGTGAGGTTTTACACACTGAAGCCCACACTCAGCTTCCTCACATCTATTATTTTTACAGATACAGTTACTTTTCACATATCCTTTTCTCTCCCTGTGCCTCTTCCCCAGGGCTACCTGCCTTCTGAGCAGTGCTTAATTCAATCCTTGTATGTTCCTGCTGAAGCTGGTAATTTTGCCGACCTTGACATCTGCCTTGCAAGTTCCCTTTTATTCATTTTCAGCCTATGCTGGGGTATTCCGTTGCTCAGCTATTCCTCAGTGTAGCTCTCTGTTCCCTTGAAAACTGTATTCCTGAAAACGTCTGGGAAAAAAGAGGCAGAAAATCCTGGGTTTCCCTCATTTTATCTGTTCTTTGCGCCTTCCAAATGCTAAATTAGTGCTTTACTAACTTCCGAAAGACTCCGCTTGAGCAGTTTCTGGGTAATGTTTGTATAACAGCTCACTAAAAATGGATGGTTACTCACTCTCGATGAGTTTCCCTTCCTCTTCTCAACAATTCAACAGTGTCACATCCTGAGCCGTGACGGAAATGAAGTGTCACCTCTCTGGTCCTTTATTCCTCACACAGGCTGAAGCGCTGCACCAGCCCCCAGCACTGACACAGATCGGTGCTGCTGTGTCCCACTGGACAATTCTATTTCATGATATCTAAATCTCTGCAGAGTTTTATTGAGTTTATTTTATATTTCCTTTTATTTTGTCTCTACTTCTGCTAATTAAACTAAGTACAGAATTTCCTGTGGGTGCAAAATAAAGCTCAAGCCCAATATGAGTCTCCACAGAACATCATGGTACAAAGATATAAAAACATTGTGGCTTTCTCAAATGAAAGACTATATGAGACTACTAAAATCTCCATTTCCCATTTAATGCTCTTCTTTAAGCCTCTTATATATGACACCTGGGAGAGAAGATGAGATCTGGATGAAAATGGAGAACCACAAAGGCTTGTTTGGCCAGGACAAACAAGCTCTTTTTCAGTAGCACACACTTCAACAACTGTTGGAGTAAATTTCTAAGTGTCTGATACAAGCAAGAGAAAAAGAGACAAAATACAGGAATCTACAACCATTCCCTTAAAACTGGACCCAGAAAGATGAAGCTTCTTTTTATTCTATGATAATTGTTCCTGAAAAGACACTTCTTGCTCAGCTGTGAGCTTCCAGTTGCTATAGAGATTGCAATTAGTCTTTTAAAACTGATATGGAGTTTTAGTTTGTGGTCTCATTACCACAAGAATTCAAACAGTTTAGCACAAGGCTTTAATAGCAGGATGTTCATGTGTGTGTGACCCAGTGAGTGGGAATATGTGCTGCATTGCTATGTAGGACATTCTTAAAACTGCAGCATTGAAGTCTCTTTAATGCAAGTCTTTATTCCAAACTTTCTAGGCATTTAATGGATGATTTACATAGCAAACTGCAATTTGATTGTGGGAGAAGTGGGGGATGAAATCCCAGAGGAGCAGTTAGTGGCAAAGGTCACGGAGTTGCTTTACAAGTCTTGTTTTTCTGACAAAGGAGCATATTTACACCAAACACTGGGTATCACTCATGGATAAAAAAGAAACAAACAACGGAACAACTTCTGATGGAGTATTAAAGTGACAGCAAAGATCTTTTGAAATGGTTTTTACCCTAGGCTCTCAAAAAGCTCAGTATATTGTATAACATACATATTATATTGCCCTTTGCATATACCTGTATGTAAGCAAATACATATATATACACATACACACACTCCATAGCCTATGAGCAGATTACAATTTAGCCTTGATATTACACATGTAGCTCTAGGCCAAGCTAAGAGAATGGCTTGAAGAGCACATACATACCTGCAGTGAACCACGATGGGTCCAGCATGGGCAGGATTCAATGTTTTGACCTTTTTCAGGAATTTCAGCATCCCAATAGGAGTAAAAGGCACCCCAAAATCAGGCCAGCTGGTGAAGTGAAGCTGTGTTACAAGCCTCGGAGCTTTACAACCATCATGAAGCTGCAGGAAACACAGAGAGCTCAAGTTTGACACTTCATTTTTCATGCAAAGGTTTATATATAAACTGCTATGGTTATTTGTGACTAATTCCTGCAACATTTAGAGCCTGACTCAAGGAAGTTTACAGCATATGTAAAATACAAACACAGAGTAAAATTACCATAGATTATTCAAGGCCAGGTTGGATGAGGCTTGGAGCAAGCTGCTCTCATGGAAGGTGTCCCTGCCCATAGCATGGGGCTGGAACTGGATGAGCTTGAAGGTCCCTTCCAACCCAAACCATGGAAACCCTCCCAACCCAAACAACACTGCCAGGAATGGGGCAGCCACAACTTCTCTGGGCACTCAAATTCCCAGAATTTAAGCAAATATTTGACACAATAACAATTTGCTTTCAAAATTAAAACAAATTCCCATCAGCAGCACTGCCCACACTTACTGACTGAACACAGAACTTGCGGATGGTGTAGTCTACCAGAACTATGCAATCTTCCACGGACACACGGATATTTCCATAAGTCCAGCACCCCTGGTCAGGCCAATACTGATAACATTTTTCCTGTTCAAACACACAGTGAGTTAAATAATAAATCTGCTTTCTTTGTTGGTCACTCATAAAACAATGAAGATAGGATACGTACGGATGGATACAGTTATGCAGAGTTTCTCATCTGGCACAACACAACTTTAAAACTTCACTAGTGCTGCTGATGCTTAAATTTATGCAGAGAAGGTGAGAACAGCTTTGGAGTTGTTTTTTAACCCAGCCAGACCTAAACAGCTTTTGGGTTGTGTGGGTTTTTCATTAGCGGGTGCCTAACAATGGGGACTGCGATGTGTTGAGTCCAATTTTTAGGTCTGAAATGCAAGGCAGTCCCTATCTGGAACATCCAGATTTAACAGTGCTGGCTTCTCATACTGGGAATGGGCTCTTCTTACAGACTGCCTTTGCCATTTGAGCTTCATCAAGCTAATAGTAAATAGCTTCATCAACTTAATAGTAGAACAAGACAGAAGTACTACTGTAAAGAGGCAGATAAGGAATGCCTGTCCTCACGACTGCAGTGAGCTGACGGTATCTGCACTATATTTTTGTTACTGTAAAAAATGCACAAAATAGGTATGAAGACCAACTTTCACACCACAATATGATTCTACAATGTCTCACAACTGCATCCCCTTCCATCTCCTCATCCATCTCCTTCCCAAGGCCAGCTATTGCTGCTTATCCCTCATATTCCTCCACTGGCAGGAGCCCTTGCGGGGCAAGAGAAGCCTGGTTCTCCACCACTGGGTGGCTTCTGCCTCTTCCCATTCCCACAGCCACTTGGGAAACAAAGTTTTTTCCTAAGGCGTAAGTTTTTGATGACTTTAGATGTATTTCAAGTAAGGATGCAGCATGCTCAGTGTGCCAAACTGTCCCACAGGGGAAAAGGAAATACAAGGAGATTAAAGAGTATCTTTTATGGTTTTATTTCCTTAATATTTTAACTTAGCTTCTCAAGTCTGGGAAGGAGGAATCAAGTTCCATGTTTCACACTTGTTGTGTGTGTCTCAGCATTCAGCCAGTAGAAAGTCACACAATACGAGCAGCAAGATGCATATGAGGAAGAATGGGGGGGACAGGAAGGAACAGCATCACCCTCATAAAGCAGCAGCTTTAGTGTGATAAAAGCTCAAGCACGAGAATTTGCTTTTGGCTATGGGCTATGCAGGACAAAATTAGCTATTGGAATAGTTTCCTTCAGGTCAGTTTGTCTGAATTTGTATTTTGGAAATGAAAACTACATGTAGGAGCAGAAACGCCCATGCACTAACAGGGGCTGGAGAAGAAAGTAGTCAGAAACACAACTGGCCAGATGCTGAGCAGCCACAACTGCTTCTGGAGCACACTCTCCTAGAGACATCTCAGAGCCAACCAAAGCTCTTTACCTCTTTCCTTTCTTTCAGGTTGGTTAACATGACGATAACGGCCGACTTCTGCTCCCATATCATCCTCCAGAAATCATTAACTGTTTCCTGCTTTGGTCCTGCAGACAGAAGCATATACACTCAAACATGTTTGTAGCAGGTATCTTCTCTCTTGAAACACACTCTATTAAGCAGACTATGGCAGGAGCATCATTTAGTATTTCTACTTCGCAGTTCTCCCCCATACCAAGGTCCAACATTGCCTGTGACCACAGCAAACCACTGCCTGAGGGCTGCTCATCCTGCTGTATAGGACAGGAACCATCCCTGGCAGTGTTCAAGGCCAGATTGGATGGGGCTTGGAGCAACCTGCTCTAGTGAAAGGTGTCCCTGCCCGTGGCAGAGGGTTGGAACTAGATGAGCTTTAAGACCAAACCAGTCTAGAATTCTATGATTTCTGAAAGGCAGGGGCAGCTATTGTTTTGTATTGGCTGGGAATCCTCAAATCTGTGACTGAAACAGCATAAGAATTCACGTGAAAATGCTCACTTCCATAGCAGGATTGCTGTAGAATCAGGAGACATCAATTTTTAAGAGAAATAAAGCAGGAGTTGAGGAGGCAAGGTGAGCCTCTTCACTCTTCGCTTCATCTGCAGGTCTAAATGCAGTGTGTTATCTCACACTCACTGCTATTTGGTTCCAAGACTAACCTCTAAATCCCACCTCACACTTGGCCACAATCTGCAGCTGAAAATAACCCTTAAAACACATCTAAACCTGAATGTTCAGCCATAAAGTGTAGAGAATAGAGAAATGAGAATACATTACCTTGTGCTGCAATAAATTTATTCTTTTCTTTATAACCCTATAGAAAAAAATATCAGAGAAGTTAAAAGATGAAATGCCAACATATGCCATCAGAAAAATACTTATTCTTTAGCGTTGGGACTGGTGCTGTTTTACATCTTTGTCTGTGACATGGACAGTGGGATCAAGCACCCTCAGCAAGTCTCCAATGACACCAAGCTGTGTGGTGCTGTGACACACTGGATGGAAGGGATGGGATCCAGAGGGACCTGGACGGGCTGGAGAGGTGGGACCGTGTGAACCTCATGGAGTTCAACAAGGCCAAGGGCAGGGGCAATCCCAGCACAAACACAGGCTGAGGAATTAAATCCTGAATGGAGCAGCTGTCAACTTACATCTATATATGATGCATTAATGTAGTCTGAAGGCGGGACTCCATCAATTTGGCTCAAAATAACTCTGGAATGGTCATCTGGAAGAAAACACATTACAAGCATGTGTGCATGTTTATCAATCTCAATATGTTATTTGCCTGCAAGCAGCAGGCCAGGCTAAGCACGCATTTCATCCAAAACAGCTCTCTCCTGTATTGCTCCTAGTTCTCATCAGTTAAGTTTCTCCCTAAGGACTTTGCATTGCTCTCAACCTGGAGGTCACTGTCACTGCAGCTGTACAGTACTGGAAGTCCAAACTTCTCCATGTTTGCTTGCCTCAGACTAAACTGAGAGCCTAAAATATGCACTTGACACAGTGTATTCTGGTAGAACCCCATGAGTGCCTTATAGCACAGCACTGCATAATCAATATAGTAAAACCTAACAAGATGAATACTAGAGACATGCCACAAACATTGTATAAAGAACATTTGTGAACAGTGAAATTGCATTACTTGAACAGCAAATGAACACTACTACAGAGTGCCAGAGTTAATGCTCTGATTGAAAACGTAATGCTCTGATCGAGAAGGAAAGGCAATGTCTTACATGGCAGGATGTTGGGATATCTGTTTTTCTCCCTGTTTTCCTCCTTATTTGCCATTTCAAATGTTCCCTGCACATATCCAGATGTTAAGGACTAAAAAAAAAACACAAATAGAGAAGACAATGGGTTAGAAAACAGTTAACTCCTGACCGTACATGGCTTGGTAACAATCTGCGTCTATACACATTGCCCTGCATCCAACAGAATTAAACCACTGGTTTTAAGCTTTCTTTGCAATAACTTCCATTACAACAGGAAACTACATCCCGGCAGATTTCGCTCCAGAGAACGAGTTCAGCAGTTTTGGAGACAGAAGTGATTTTCCCCCCAGAGATCAGAGTTATTTAGGAAACGAAGCTGCCATCTGCTGCGGTGATTCACAGCGCCATGACCCAGCGCGTGGATGTGATGCTCCGTCGCGCTCCGCTCCTACTTTTAGCCACAACAGTTGGTTCAACAATACAGAGTTTGATTGTTAATAGCTCGCTGCGAAGAACTTTCAGTATCAAACACCTTGCTGAGGTCCACAGGTGAGGGCCCAACACTAGGGTAAAGGGAGGAAATAGAACATAAATCACAGTTCTTTCATGCGGGAAGTTGCTGTACGAGCACAAGTCAAATTCTGCAAGGGATCAGCAAGATCTGAGGCTGCAGATAAATTTAGTCAAGCTGAAAAAAAAACCCAAACAGCAACAACAAAACCCAGAAGTCTTGCACAGCAATCAAATGGAAGGAAGAAACAGAGAGGAAGAGGGTGAAGGGTGATGGGTTTAAGCTAAAAGAGGGGAGATTGAGGCTGGATGTGAGGAAGAAATTCTTGACAGTGAAGGTGGGAAAACACTGGCACAGGTTGCCCAGAGAGGTGGTGGATGCGCCATCCCTGGAGACATACAAGGCCAGGCTGGATGTGTTTCCCAGAACCTGACCTAAATGATGTCCCTGCTCATTACAGGGAGATTGAAACATCTTTAAGGTCCCTTCCAACCCAAACTAGTCTGTAATACTACGAAGATGAAAACAAGGAAGTGCCCGAGATGGAGCCCCTCCACTGCCGTGACAGAAGCTGTGGAAACACCACCACTGAGCTCGGGCTGTAGCAGAGAGCCTGGGGCAAGGGGAGAGTCAGCTACACACCATTCAAGAGACATGGCGTGAGGCTTCTGCCCTGTGCTTTTAGCTGCGCCTTCCCTGCAAACTGCATAAACAAGAACTGGGTTTAAGCTTCTTGTATTGAGCTCCTAAATAACCCAGTGTCAGCATCTTGGATCCCACCAAGGTAAAACCCCAGTGGTCTGGGAATGCACAGCCACCTTCTCCCACCCTTCTTCTACCTCCTACCACCCAGTGTGAATCACACTGGGAAAGAGAAAACAACAGTCAGAGACTGCAGAGCTTAAAGCAAGTGCCCTGCTTGCCTGGCAGAGAGCTGGGCTTGGAATTTCCCCTTCAAAGCAGCAACCCGTGTTGTGAGGGTAACATAACATGAAAGTGGGGGGTATGGGGAGGACTTCACTACCATCACAGAGGAAACGGCACTGTGCACCTGTGGGTTTGGGCTGTTAAATATCACTTTAACTTGTGAATGTAAGTAAAAGAAAGGGGTGAGAATGTTAAATAAAGAGTTGAAAATGAAAGCTGCTCTTAGCAAACTGCTTGATTCCGTATTTGAATGAAGCCCAGGGTTTTGCTAATTAAAAATACATTTACGATTTATAAAACACAGAAACTTAATTTACATTTTGCATAAACCAACATCACCAGCACTTCAAACACGAATCCTTCCACTTCCAACACCCAGGCAACAAATTCCCAATAAAGAGCCAGATAAGTTCTGCATCTTCATGCGGAAAACGCATGGAAAGTAATTATCTCTGTCAAAATAATGGAAAAATAGGGGAGATTTAGGTTGGATCTAAGGCAGAAGTTCTGCCCTGTGAGGGTGCTGAGGCGCTGGCACAGGGTGCCCAGAGAAGCTGTGGCTGCCCCATCC
>WYDI02027627.1:4852-15004 GCA_009867235.2 Psittacus erithacus | reverse complement strand
TCTCCCCTTCAGGAGCCTTCTCTTGTGCAGGCTGCCCCAGCCCAGCTCTCTCAGCCTGGCTCCAGAGCAGAGCTGCTAGAACCCTTGCAGCATCTTCGTGGTCTCCTCTGGCCTCGCTCCAACAGCTCCCCGTCCCCCTTTTGTTTGGGGCCCCAGAGCTGGACACAGGACTCAGAAAACAGAATCAGAAAGAAATAAAACCCCACACAGCTTTCTGCAGCTAAAGAATTCATTCTTAAAAAGGGAGCAGAGGCAACACTGAAAATGCAACTTTTGGCAAAGGAAGTGTGTGTTGTACTTCAAACCAGAATCCTCCTTTTCCTGTCTTCCACGACAAATGCACACCACAGCACAGTGCTCACAGCTAATGTAAGAAGCCTGAATTCTCCTGAAAGCTCCTAAAGAAAGCAGAAGCCCTTAAAGAAATCAGACTTCCATGGCATGTGCTGGAATTGCTTTAATAAACAAAAGCTCATTCAAATGCAAACCTTGAAGCTAAAATGCAGAGAAGAAATTCAGTTCCTTTCTGATGTGAGAAATGGTTTGTTGGGGGGTTTTTACACTATTATAAAACCTCAGAACAATCATCTTTTGATGATTTCCCCTTCATCAGTTCGCCCAACACTGTAAAGCTACTTGGAAATGGTGAAACAGAAGATGTATTGCGTTTTATATGTCAGGGATAAAACAAATACTGAACGAGTGTGGCCCATTTCTCAATGTCACTGTGCCAAGACAGGCCTGAAGCATTACACTGGGGCTGTGTTTATACTGAAACCTGGGCTTTTTTGCTCAAAACTTGGACTTCCACACCCAGTAGCAACAGGTTTTTTTAGGTACATTCCAAGCTTCCCTCAAAGAGTTCCAGTCAAAACATCCCCAGATTTTAATTCCATCAAGAATGTGAGCATCTCATTAAAGTGCTGCCTAATTATAGGTAACGTGCCCAGACCACAGAGCCTGCGGTAGCTTTATATGGAATATTATTCAAAGTAACACCATTGAGTTCTCTCCAAAGTTCTGAGATTTCTGCATATTTAGTGTTCTAGCAAAGAGTTATGCTCTGTGCTCAGCTATTGAACTGAGCTTTGGAGGGGGGATAAATAAGGAACTCAAAATACTCACCAGCAGTGAGAAAGAACAAGCCAAGAGGGAAGAAACAGCATCAATTCCTAAGAAAATGGCAAGCTTTAAAGTAAAAAACTCAGTTTTAGATCCACTGGTTGTACAAAGAAATCCTCTTCAAGCCTGAGACAAACAACACTGTATACAAGCTTCCATGAGTTTTCCTCATTCTGTATTCCACTTTGGCAGGTTGAAGGTTTCAGAAGCTGGAAGCACCGAAAAATCCCTCTGCTCCTACTGAAATAAAGCCACCAACACCAGAGGCAAGCACTGCATCTGTGAATGGACTGAATGACCTTGAAGGAAAAAGGAACTGCGGTGATGAAGGACAAGCTTCTGAGCAGTATAAAGGATAATAGAAGCTGCAGCTGCCCCATCTCTGGCAGTGTTTAATGTCAGGTTGGATCGGGCTTGGAGCAACCTGGTTTCATGAAAAACAGGGCCCTGTCAGATACCAGCCTGAGGCAAACATGCTCTGGAGCTCAGTGCAGAGTTCAAGAACATCCAAAGAAACTGCATTCCCTGCAGCTGGAGGAAGAACAGGAAGAAAGGGAAACTCCTCACCACCACTTTGCCTCTGGGCAGGAAAAGTAAAGCTTTCTCCTCAATTTTCAGCACCCTAAGATATACGGCTATATCCATATCTAAATAAATGTTCTTCTACAGTTTTCTTTCCCAGTTACTGATCCTCCTGCAGCACTATCCATACTACGACAAGACTATTCCCTAACACAATTACCTGTTAAGTGATCTGTGTTGTAGCTGCTCTATGAGATTGGCTGTATTTAAAACTGGAACTGCAGTTAGTTTCTCCTTCAGAAGCTTGACTCACAGCCAGAGTTGCTGTAAACCTTATCACGAACCTACCAACATCATCAATGAGGTTACAGAAGCACAGCTGAATTCCAGCAGAGAGTCCAAAGTTTATTCATACCAAAAGCTTACTATTAAGTGAAGCATAACTCAATGCATAAAATGACATGTTAAAACCAGCAGCAACCAGCTATCTGCAGACATATATTCATTCATACTTCTTTCTCCTTATCTGTACTGTTCATTCAGGCTTGTTATGACAGGAATGAGACACCAAGTTAGAGACGTCGAAGAAGTATTGTCCTCATCCCGAGCACATAAACACAAACCCCCAGTAAGTTCCTTGCTCCCTTACCCACACATTTCACATCTATCCTGCTATGTTTTGGCTGAGCAGAGAGAAGTGACAGTCCATCTGACAGGGAAACAGCATCTGAGATCAGAGAGGGCACAGATTGTTAAGGAAGACCCAAGAAGTTCTCCCCACTTAGGAAGTAAACTGAGGCTTAACAGCCCTAGCAGGCAGAAGTGGTACCGCTGAACATGATATACAAAAGCACCTTGAAAATAGAAGTGATGCCCAAGAATTAAAATTCATGAAGTAAGAACTGAATCAAGAAAGGATCAGGGAAGATATTAAGTGTCTGGGAGGAAAAACAAAAAGATAGGTTGACAAATAAGCAGGAAGAAGTAATCATCAGAGAATGGAAGCCAGAAAACACACACTGTGCACAGACTGGATGGAGCAGCCCTCAGAAGGACTTCGGGTGCTGGGTGAGCATGGAGTTCCCCATGACCCAGCTTCATTGTGCACTTCAGCCCAGAGCCCCTCCGCATGCTGGGCTGCAACCCCAGAGCGTGAGCAGCAGCTCAGGAAGGGGATCCTGCCCCTCTGCTGCACTCTGGGGATACCCCCCCTGCAGTTCTGATCCAGCTCTGGGGCAACAGCACAAGAGGGATGTGGAGCTGCTGGAGCGAGTCTAGAGGAGGGCATGGAGACGTTCTGATGCATCCAGATCAGGAGCACACAAAGATGAGCTTACAATTTCAGCAATTCCTTTTCTACTCTGTATTTTGTTGAATGTTGAAAAGTTAAATTCAGGACCCAACAAATGCAAGGACTGCACTGTTAATCCATCTCAGTCAGAAATCATGTGATCTTTACATCTATTTTCAACACACTACACAGTCAATAGACTTAAAAAAATGAAGCAATGTAGGATCAACACATCCAGACAGCAAAAAATAGCCAAGACTCAAATAAAGAGGCCTTTCCAGCCTGTAGTTCCCAAAGCAGCAGCAGGAATGGGGAGCAGGAGGCTGTGGTTACACAGTGACTTCAATGCTACTGTACAACGCTGCTTTCCCTCTCCTTCCTTACGTACTCTTCCTCGTACCCCTCATGGCAGCAGCAGCACTTGCGCAGCCACACAGGAAGCTGGAACAGATTTATCCAAAGAATACCCCTTTTGGGGAGAAAAGTCAGGAAAGGTTTGACTTCAGGTGGGTAAGTTTCCTAATCCACATGGCTTGCCCATCCTTGTGCTGCTATAGGGAGACAGGAGAAACAACTGGCAAGCAGAGCTGCCACTTCAGCAGCAATCCAGGCTTCAGAACAGATAAAACTACAACCTCACTCTCTCTGGCAAAACATGAAAGCAAGAAAGCTTTTAAAAAGCCATTTTCACAGATTCACAGCCTGGTTTGGGTTGAAGGGACCTTAAAGCTCATCCAGTTCCAACCCCTGCCACGGGCAGGGACACCAGACCTTGAGATAACCTTCAAGGTAAAGCAACCATCACTTAGCAAGTTTCTAAAGTCTACAGCATACAATATATAAAAACACATTACAGAAATATCAAATTCAATTAAAATATGGATTATACAGCTTTAAAATATAGACTACCTGCTTCACACTTTTGCAGACACATGCACACACCCAAAAGGAAAGCATGCCAATGTCCCAGCAAATTACGGGCAACTTCAGACGACTATGTGTGACTTATTTACTACCACCAAACAAAGTGATCTTTAAAACCAAGAGAAAACCTATGAAAAATACCAACACCTCTGTTAAATTCAGCTATTCAGAACACAGTTTGCCGCTGGAAAAGAAATACAGTGAATTAAATTGCTGCCTAAAAGCAGGCAGGTGTGGAGAGTGAAGTAGCAACTTCTACGCACAGAGAAACTTGGAAGGATTTCTGGTAGACAGCAACAAAACCTACATTTACCTTTCAGGGGAGAAAACCTCCTTTTGCAGCACAGGCGCAGAAAGACAACCTTTTTATAGGAATGCCAGTACATATCTACCACATGAAAGTGGATGGGAGCTTCACCGAGCTCCAGAAGGTAAACATATGTCATGCCTAAAACGGAGCCAATGAGCCTAAAAGCATCCTGAATCACTTGTTCCACAAATTCCCCAGTCACTAAGTCTGAAGCAATGTAACACCAAAAGCCAAATCGAGATCCTAAAGACAGAGATGTATTTTTAAACTGATTTGCTAACACATTTCAAAACACATTTTGTATTATAGTCTTGTCAAGTCATGAAAAGATAATTCAGCTTTACTGCTACTGAGCTTCCACAGAGAATAGAAACACAAAGGAGTTTGTTAAAACTGCAATGGATCTTTATTTTTCTTTTTAAATAGATACTGTGTTGTGTCAAAAGTTGTCCAGCTCCCACTAAAGCTTTCCACTCAACCAGCACATAGTTGTGTCAAGTCCCAGGCATGCTTTCCACAAGCAAAATATGTTGCCTAAATCATAGAATTGCAGACTGGTTTGGGTTGGCAAAGAGCTTAAGATCATCTAGTTCCAAACCCCTGCCATAGACAGGGACACCTCGCCCTAGCACATGCTGCTGAAGGCTATGTCCAGCATGGCCTTGAATATTGCCAGGCATTTACCACTTCTTTGTGCAATCTGTTTCGCTGCCTCAGCACCCTCACAGGGAAGAACTTCTTCCTTGTATCTAACCTGAGCTTCCCCTGTTTCAGTTTGAACCCATCACCCCTTGTCCTGTCACTCCAGTCCCTGATGCAGAATTCCTCCCCAGCATCCTCGTATCCCCCTTCAGATGCTGGAAGCTGCTCTGAGGTCTCCATGCAGCTACTCTTCTCCAGGCTGAACAGCCCCAACCTTCTCAGCCTGTCAAATCTACACCCTTGCATACAAAACACTGTATTAATGTTCAAAAAGATTACATATTTCAAATAAATAGGGTGGGTTTGGTTATGCGCAGCCCTCAAGGCTATTAAATATCTGCAGAGGGGCTGGAGAAAAGGTAGTTACACCTATAAAGATGAGCCTTCTGTTACAAGCCACAACCCTCACCAAGAAGAAGCCTGTTTGGAATAAAAAGTAGTTGAGTCCTCATCGTGTCCAAATGACATAGTTTAAGCCTTCAAACTACAAACATTTAAAGCAGTGTTCTGTTTTGCATAAAGATATCAAAGCTACTGGAATGGCAAGTATGCTTATGATCTGGGGGGCTGCCAAAAATCATCTGCTAATACACTACATAATGGTTGTGTTCTTCTAGGATTCATAAGAGAACTTTCTGATCTTTGCCATGTGTCCTTTCTTTTTGGTTGTATACAAAACTGAACTAAAACGACAGAAAAAATGTAATTAAGTTTTAAATCCTATACTAATTCTACGGTTTAAGGATCATCTGTGTGATTTGAATGCTTGCATTTATATGCTAATAAATACAGAGATTGTTTTAATTATTTACCATTTTTAAATGTGAATTTTAAATGCTTTCTTAATCACTAGCTTGCAAAGCACGCAGACTTCCCTGTTGCCACTGCAACAGTTGAGTTTGTAGAATTCAGAGCAGTACAACTCAAAGAGTATGAAGTCCTACTCCTGCAGCGCCCAAAAAGCTCCAACAGTGTTATGAAAGGACCAAAACTCTCCCAAGCCTTGATAAACAAACAGTTTTCAGTTAGAATTTAATACTTTGGGATAACAGCAGGGTGCTTTCCATAAAAATCATTCTCTGTTCCAAAGACAAAAAGATCCTGTGTGTGATTCCAGGAAGCATTGCTTTCTGGAACATTCCAGAATCACGGTGGCTGCATATTGTGAATACATTCATAAACACACCAGTAATGGGATGATGAGGTTGACACCCAGCATCTCACACGAGTGTCACACACCAGCCAGCACAGCACCAACACCATCAAGCCCTCAAAGCCCAGCTCCCACTTCCCAGCAAGATGCAATTAAAAGGCCTCTGCATCACAAAGCAAGTCTGCATTAATTTTAAGCAAAAATTCTCTTGTTCTCTCTTATTCTGTTGTCTGATATTTGAATAAATCATTGACACAACAGAGCCGTCCTATCCTATCACATCATTCCATGTTTAAGGAATGTTTAATCTGTAAATCCAGGCAGTGATTCTGCAAAGGCAGATTGCTCACTCCAAGACTGCTGGACAGACTATGCACATTTAGTGACTGTGGTAGTGAATTAAATATATTAATATATTTATATATTAAATATATAATTTCTTAATCCGCAACATCCAAATTTATAAATTAACTATAGAAAAATTAAATTACATGAAAGAAAACTATTTTTCAGTTGGCATTTTCACATGTTTTCCTGGTTTTGTAACCACAGGCCAATAATGCCTGTGACATCTTTCAGCAGAACACAGACTGAAGTGATTATAAGCGCCTGAAAAATAGGAAATGCCAATAAAACCTGGACTAGAACAGCAGTACCTGATCTGGATGCTCTAAAAATAAGTTTCTATCCAGGGGGAAAAGAATTCCTTGGCTCAGTCTGTTACTTATTACTCAGCATTTGGTAGTTAAACACTGCACAGCCACTCATTTGAATCGAAGGAAATGAATGCTGTGATCTTGCCCAGACAAAAAAGTGTCTCAACACCCACAGAAGAAAAACAGGGGAGAGAAGGTTCAAGCCTCCACAGTGTGATTTATGAAGAGAGCACACTGGGAGAGCGAGACAAACAGCCCAGCAGCTGTCAAAGGCAACACATTTGCATTTTATATACAAATATAGAGCAAGGCATCTTGTTTAAATAAGTAATGGGTGGACTGTACACTGCCAGACAGAGCAGGATGGCACAGGACTTACTGCTGAATACTCAACAGAAGAGCCATCCTAGAAATTGATTCTCCAAATGGAATGATTAAGCTTCCATATAAAGCAATACCCCAACCACTGTGTTTTCTTAACAGCAAACTTAACTACAAAAGGAGCAATCACATTATGTAAAATGAAGACTAAAACCCCCACAATTATGTCACATTTCCCTCCTGATCTTAACCTGGGCAGAGTTTTAAATTCTAAATGGAAATATCTTCAGATGAGTTTCTTATGGTAAAAAACAGAATCTATTTAAAAGTGTTGTTTAAAAGGAGACATAACTCATCAGTGGGTTTAAGATATTTGCATCATTTTAGCAGCCTCTTATAACTGGTAAATAAAAATCTGGGTCTATTTTACAGAGAAATATTGCTGAAAAGACCAATGCTTTTTGCATGTTGTTTGTGACAGGGGCCTTTTTTTTTTACCATTTCCCCCATTGAAGAGAAGAAAAAATGGTTTGCATTGTGTTAGCTCCAGTTATAATTTCCAGCTGTGTCAAAACTTTAACAGCCTAAAAGCAGGAAATCCAAAGAGGAAATTCCATCGTCAGTTCCTGGAGTTTTGTAACTCCAATGTTCTTCTAAAAACTGGACCTTAAAGGAATTTTTGATAGCATTTGCTGTAACCTTACCTGATATCTTCAAGTAGCTCACATTCTGCCTGATGCTTGGCCTGAAGTTTTGTCATCTGCTCAACCTGAATGTTTTTTAGCTCCTGTGTAACTTTCACCTACAAAACAAACCACAGACCACATGTATTTTGCTGGAGAGTTTAAATGATTTCAACAAGAAAAAGGCACAATTTGTGTCCTTCACCTATTCTGAAAAGGCACATTTCAAACACAGAGTTAAGAGTGCAGTTTAACATTCATACAGGCTGATTTCAGGAAGTGCTGTCACCGCAGCAAGCTTACACTGCACATGGCAAGAACCTCATGCTTAGGGCCCAACCATTACCAAAAAGTGCAATTTTATTCCAAAACCTTGGAGCTTGTGTGCATTAAAGAGTTTTGCCCACCAAAACCAGGAAAAACAGGCCATGGGGGGGGGGGAATTACGTTATAATGTACATATTTAGCACTTCAGTGCAAGTCAGGCCCATTTTAAAATGTACTGAACTGTCCTACACTTTGCTATCATTTAAAGAGAGCTTAAACACCAAGCTGGATTTTGGTTGTGCATCAGATCAAAAGAGCCTCTCTAAAAGGCTTCAGAAGGTCAACCTTTTGTTTTTTGTATTGGTGTCATTTCCCTTTGAACCTTGTGATCACAAAGCTAAGATTTCAATACTTTGGGAACCAATTCAATAACTGGCAGCACCACTGGCACAGGTATAGGGAATGACTGGATTCTAGAAGGGAATTTGGGGCTTGTTTTGTTGTTGGTTTTATAGAACAAGAGGTCTTGGCATTTAAGCCCTCTAGTGATCACAGGGAATCCATATATCGGCCTAAAAACCGACCTGAAGACATTATGCATTCAGGAGGACAGAAATGCCAGTTTCTGTAATGAAGGAAGAGGTGAAGAATTCACAGAGGAAGAAGACAAAAAATTCCCTCTTTTTCAGCAGCAGGACAAAAAGCCCTTAGATCTCATCAACCAGCAAAAGCCTCCTCACTTTTAACACTGAAAGCAAGCCCCAGCAACCAGCACCCTTCAGTCAACATTATATAAAGACACATTTTTCACATGATACCAAAATAGTTAAAAATCACATGTATGAGACTTCAAGCAGAAAAAAAAAATGTCTATTTTTAACATGAACTTTCAGCATTTGGGGGTTTTATCTGTGTATGAAAAAGAAAACCCTACTCAAAATAAACAAACCCACACAAGATGACCCATGTAATGGAAATAATCTCGAATAATATAGGCAAAGAATGCCACACATGTCGTATAAATAAGCCACCAAATGCAAACTGAAATAGAAATAACTGGTTCAACAAAAGCAGAGTCCACCCGCAAAACAAGAGGTTGAGAGGGAGGAATAAGCCAAGGAGAGAGGTTTCCTGCAGTGCCTGCCAAGGCTACTGGGGATGACAAGGGATTTCTGTTTATGCTGTCTCTCAAGCCTTCCTCCCCAAGCTCTCCCAGTCGCTATTATATGGTTCTCCACCCGGCAAACCCCTGCAATCTCCTCACCAAGAAACCTCAGTCTCGCATCCGAGATCTCACACAACCCCATCGAGCTCCGACAATCAGGCTGTGAATGATTACAGCCCTAATTGGGCAGCAAAAGAATATCTAACACATACCAAGCTCAAACCCACAAAACTCCCTTCCCCGGCGCCTGGAAAAGAGCCGCTTCTCCATCCTGAGACCTGCTTCTCCGGCTGTAGCTCTCCCTTCCTCCCCACACCACTGCATAACTAACCAATAAATCTCCATGGATCAGCACTCACACATAGCTCAAGACCCCACTACAGCTCAAAGTCGCCCCGAGAACAACCTGCACACAGAGAAGCCACGCTAGCAACAGTCTTTATTCCAAATCTACATTCCTTCTTACATCCCTTCCCACACCAGCCCCCCCATAAAGCAAAGCACCCTGTATTCCCATGGACACAAAAAAGCCTCCCCGCTGCATCTGCAGATTGTTCCCATCACACATATGTTGCACGTTTCTGGCTGCTCCTGGTCGCTCCTGAGCCAGGCTGGGATACCCTGCATCCTCGCATCAACTCCAGACATGACCTTCTGCGCCAAAGACAACCAACCCATCGCCGCCGGCATCAACACGCCATAGCACCCCAATGCAGCCGAACCCCCAAAACACAGCCCATAGCACCCCACAACTGTCTGAACACCTCTGGGCACCCTCTGCAGTCCCTGCCCCTCTTCCAGCCCTGCCCAGACACTGCTCTCCTCCATCTGGAGCACCTCGACTGGGTATTGGGGGTACCCCAAAACCCACGGACCAACCATTGCTCCCTCTGCACCCCTTTCCTCACCAGCCTTCCCCATTCCCCCCGCGCCCCCCCCCCTCCCCCACCCCCCCTCCCCTCTCCCCCCCCCCCCCCCCCCACCCCCCGCTCCCCCGCCCCCCCCCCCCCCCCCCCCATCCCCAATCCCTTTTCTC
>WYDI02027625.1:0-13415 GCA_009867235.2 Psittacus erithacus | reverse complement strand
GGGTGAGCTAAGGACACCCTAGAAAAGTAAAACTGCTGAAGCTAGGAAGTCAGCAAAAGCAAGAACAAGGAACAAAGTCATCCGGAATGAGGAGGAAACCTAGAGATAGGGAGCCAACCCTGAGCTAAGAAACTAAGTAACAGCGTAAGAACAATTGTAGCCTGTAAGCTTTACACCAATCAGCAGCTTGTAACTAGGGGCGTTTAAGCTAGAAGCAGCGCCGATCTTGTATAAATAACCCAGTGTAACTGCAATAAAATGACACGCTTGCATCAAGCAGAGTCCTGTCTCTCAATCGTGGCACTAGCCCTTCCGGATATCTCCCAGTTTACATCCTGGACATGATGTGCTGTGGTATGGAATACCTCTTTGGCTAGTTTGGGTCAGGACTCCTGCCCCTGCTTCCTCCCGGCTTCCCCTCCTCCCAGGGCAGAGCATGAGGCTCAGAAAGTCCTTGATCAATGTAAATATTCTAAGCAGTAGCTACAAACATCGGTATTATCAGCACTGTTCCCAGACCGGAAGTCAGAAACACAGCACTGCACCAGCTACTAAGAAGGATAAAAAATGACTGCTACTGCTGAACCCAGGACACAGATCAACATTGTTTATTAATTAAGTAGACTCTAGGCCAAATTATCAAAGAACTTTCATTAGTACTTCTGGCTTTATTTGCAGAAATCAGTTGGATATTTACACCTCAGGAATACCTGTTAGCATGCCCAAATACTGCTACTCACATAATAACAATATGGTTATACAAGTTATACAAGTGACAGTTATTCAGGTGAAATTGTGCTAAGATTGCTGTCTTTATAAATAGAACAAGACCAGAATGTTCTACATATTCCTTAAGACCTTACACTGGGAAAAAAAAATCTATTATCACTTATTTGTATATGACTAAAGATGATGTAGTATATGAAGACATGATAGGAAAGCAGTAACATAAGCTTGTCAGGGAATTTTGGCAAGATTGATGATATAACAGAAACAGGAAAATAAGTCTGGAATATGTGAAAAGGCATAATCCATCTTAAAGTCCAGTCAGTCTTTTATGTAAAGATCTGCCATTTAAGATCACAGAATTTAAAGGATTTTTATCCATTTATAAATCCTGGACTGGAGTTTGTATTAATTCTGTATGCTTTCCTCTTCAGGCTTTTACTGCAGTACATTAGTAACTGGACTTTTTTCTGTGCAAAGGCTAGATAACAGTTACTAAATTAATTTCAACAGTGAATGCTGCCACAGTCTACACTCAGCTCGCTTGATGTGATCTTTTTTACTGCACGGATTCTTTAAAAGCTCAGATTGATCATGGATGGAAGAGTGATGGATAAGGTACATGAGAACTGTGACAATGGAAAGATCTGTTCTCTTAAAAAATCAGTAACAACTTACTCATTCACATAAGTAAATATGAAAAGTAATTTCTCCCCAGATTAGGTGGCTGGGTTTTTTTTCTGTGCAGTATGGAGCACTGGATCAGCTGCTGACAATTCAAGGTCACATCCTTCCCAGTCATCCCTTCCATTGTACTAATATTAAGTGCAAGCAATATATCGGCGATATTCTTTGTCAACTTAACTGAGGTCCATGCACTTATTATGATTAAAATAATAACCACAAACAACTTTGTAGGTAAAGGGAAGAGATGAATGACTCAGGTATCTCCTGAAGTTAATAATACACAATTATAATACCCATTATATGGATATCCACATCCATATATGATAATATTCAGTAGTCAATAATATCCATTGAGGTAGTAAGGGCAGGTGGGTTGCTAAGTTAGCTGTTTCAGCTAAAGTCCTAGCATTAGACTAGAAAATGTGGACAGCAGATATTGCCTCTAAAAAAAGGTAACTTATATGGTAAAGTTCTTAAGGTAAAGAACTCTTAATTGTCCACTACACTTTATTCTAAGATGGCATGATTAGGAAATTTTAAAGCATGGATTAATGTTTGCACATGTAGAGCTGGTCAGCCAGAAACAACACAGGAAGAACAAACACAAAAGTCACTTACAAGAAAGACCTAACAGAGGTTTTGCTCCTGTGAAAAGTCCCAAACCAAATGTAACTGACTAATAATATAATACCATATCAATGTATAATAGTGATATATCTGTATAATAGTACTTATGGAGATTTTAAAAGTAAGTTCTCTTTAGGATAGACAACAATTTGACCATGTTTTTTGGGTTGGTTTTGTTTGTTTGGTTTTTTTAATACAGTTAAAGATTTCTTATTTAATTCCAGAAGTTGAGTCCAGAATTATTCCATGGACTGGGATCCAGGTCATCCTCTTACTCAGAATACTCAAGCCAAGAGGCCATTATTCAGTGACTGCTAGTATTTCCTTTGATAGGTTTTTCCAGTGGAAGAGATAAGGGTCACCTTATTTCTGTCAAACACAATATTACCCCTGTACAATGTAATTGCTTCAGCTACTCAGCCAACAAGCAGCACAATACCTACCTTGCACTTTATCTCGTTATGATTCAGATATGTAAATGTGTTCATATTCGATTAAATAATCAGAAATGGTCAGGAAGTTGTGTTAGAAGTATACCTAAATCTACCTAAGATTCCCAGAGTAAGCAGAGTAAATAGCTAGAATCACTAGGCTTAATGAAGGATAATTCAAGAACCAATGATATACAAGACTTTAAATCTCATTCAGAATCTATTTGATTATTCTGTCTGGACTTATGAAAACCATAAATCTCAACTATAGGACTTTAATTCCATACTCTAACAAAAAGAAATTCTTAAAATAGTATTTTCCATTTCAATATGTTCAAAACCAGGCTCACAATCACATTTACTCTGAGTAAACACTGGGTTTTACTGTCCCACGTATTGCAGAGACCATAAAGCCCTTTGGAAGCAAACTGGGTCTTCTTTGTTTTAATCATCCACCAAAGAAACACAGAAGCAAATTACATACTAGATAATTATTTTAAGAGCAGAAACACATTCTTTTGGGGGAATCAGCTTGAAGTTTACACAGCTACCACAAGAGAAATACATTTTTTTCAAATCAAGAGAACCTGACATATTTGTTATTAAAATAAATTGCTACTTAATTCCATAATACTATTATTAATTTCACTCTTTGCTATGACATTTTGGCTGTATTTGTTCTACCTTGCAGAATGAAGCCTATTTCATGGAATGTGCAAATATATTTTCCTCTCTATTTTTCATTGATTTCAGATTAACATAACTACAAAAGGGAGGAAACAGTTTTTTTAATCTTTCTAACTAATGAAATTAAAGTATTCAATAACCCTATTACTGCTTTCATATATATCACCATTTCATATTAAGATATGCTTTGTTTTCCCAATCAAGTATAGAAACTCCCCAAATATATCATTCTGATTATTTAGTTACTAGTCTAATGTAACCAGTCAGATCAATTTCACACCTAAATCTGTTATCCAACATCATACACAGTCGATTCTTTACAAATGTGATAAGAAAAACCCAGTTTCCCAGACTTCACTTGTTGGGCTTTCAAGGGTTTACTAAGATGATTCCTGATATATTGAATTTGATCTTTTGAGAGCTAACATAAGTAGAAATGCTAAAGAAGGAATCTATTTATATAACAGAAGTAATTTTTCTGATTTCAAGTACATTTTCATAGCCCATATATGAACTAAGAATCACCAATGAATACAAGAAATTGCTTAACCTCTATACACTGTCTGCAAGCTTTTCTAATAAACTCCTTGAATACTTTGCTTAATGTCTCAAATACCTTACACCTCCACACTTAAAATTTCATATTTTACCCTACTTTTCCCACATAAAAAAGAATGAAAAAAATCCTCCAGAAGACAAACAGCAATAGACAGCATTAAAAATGATCATTTTCTTACGTGAAGCATGATAATATTATCATACTATCTATACTATTGGCTGGCTGAACATGAGCCAGCAGCGTGCCCAAGCAGCCAAGAACACCAGCAGCATCCTGGCCTGTGTCAGAAGGATACAGAGCAGGTACAGAAGCAGAACCAGGGCAGTGATCATTCCTATATACTAGGCACTGATGAGTTACACCTTGATCGCTGTGTTCAGTTCTGGGCCTCCCACTACAAGAGAGGTATTTAGTTGCTGGAGCAGGTTCAGAGAAGGGCAACAAAGCTGACGAAGGGTCTGGAGAGCAAGTCTCATAAGGAACAGCTGAGGGAACCAGGGGTGTTTAGTTTGGAGAAGAGAAGGCTCGGGGGACCTTATTGCTCTCTACAACTGCATGAAAGGAGGATGGAGAGAGGAGGTGGCTGTTTTCTTTTCCCAAGTAGCAGGCAATAAGACAAGAGGTAACAGCCTCAAGCTGTGTCTGGGGAGGTTTAGATTGGAAAAATTTCTTCACAAAAAGGGTGATCAGGCATTGGAACAGGCTGCCCAGGGCAGTGGTGGAATCACCATCCCTGGAAGTGTGCAAAAGCTATGTGGATGAGGACCTTAATTATATGGCTAAGTGGTGGGTTTGGCAATCTTAGGGTAAAGGTTGGACTAGTTTTTTTCCAGCCTAGTTGATTCTACATTTGTATGACTGTAAGTAGCTTTTTTAACCACTGCCAATATTGCATTTGGAGCCCCTAATTTTGACAGCCAATGGAACAAATGTCACTTTCTCTCCATTGGATCTTTTGACTATTTTGTTAATATGTATGCTAAAAGATAGAAAAGAGTTCAGAGAAAACCCTCCCACCTGCTGATATCAGAATCTAAAGAACTTGCCCTGTGTCATTTCACTGACAAACTGATCTACAGTAACTATCCCAGTTTGAAACTACAAGTTTCTGTCTTTGCAGAGCACAGCTCTCTCTATTCCCTCCTGCTATTGAAAAAAATATTTTTGTTTATCTCTACAAATGTAATAATAAAGCTATAAGGTTTTGATTTGCCATTAAAAGAAGAACATAACTCCCTTGTGGCCACTGAAATTTTGGGAAGTGCTTATATTACTGATAATGACTATTTTATTATTTTATATTATTCTCCTGGTGCCACTCTTTATAAACTGATTGTTCAGATCTAGAGTGTACCCCAACATTGTTAGAGCCCTCAGTTATCAGAAGACACATGTTAAAGTATAAAATCAGAAATTAGATTTGATCAGAAATTAGATCTTGCTTAGATCTTTATTAGAAAATAGGTCTCTGAGCAGGTGAAGAAGAACTGGAAAGAAAAAAGAAAAAATAATTTTCATTTAGAAGTTCCCTTACATTTGCTTATGTGTGTGTATTCATTTGTACATGTTTTGCCCTTTTGTTCCCATTTGCTTCAAAAGATATTTCCTTTCAGAATTCGCTGTCGCACTGGTTGTAAATGGTGACCATGCATGTCATCAGGGAAACAATCAGCTAGAGTGAAGTGTAAGCACTAAACAGTGATACAGCATTGTGGCAATATCAAAAGTACTTAGGAGGACTAGTGCTTGCACTGCTCAAAACCTTAAATTTAGCACAGCATAGCACCGCTATGACCTCACTGTATTACCAATTGCAACATTACACAAACATACAACAACCATTAAGCTCTCCATCATGTCTATTAGAAATAAGGTTTATAATGTATAACCCCCCATTCTACAGAAACATAGGGTTCATTACCAGCTGCTGTTAAGAAATAAAAACCAGAAACTACTGAGGGAAACAAGAAGTCAGATGTGTATACCAAGACCCGGTGAACTGCACAAACGTCTATTGCATCTGAGAGCAAGAGCTGACAATCAAGATCTCTGTGCGAAATCTCAAGATCTCACAGTGAAGACAACTGCATCTGGTGAGTAGTGAGTTTTGGCTTGGTCGAATCTGCAGGTGGGTGCTGTGGCAAGAAACATAGATTTTAACTTATAAGTAAGATATAAGGATCAATTCCGTTTCATCCTGTAGTTAAAGAAGTGTAGCTGGGTATTTGGATGGTGCACATTTAAATAGTTATTTCCTCAGCTGACCCAGGAACTTCCTGCCTAGTATCTGCAAGAAAGAGACAATGAACTGATAAGAGACAACAGATAAATTTGGAACAAGGTGATTGACTGACCCTCTAGTGCTTTCACAACAAAGCATTTGATTAACTATTTCACAGGCTGTCCTGAGAATTTCCACAGTCCCTAGGATTTCCCTAGGCAGCTAATGCTCCCTGGATAATCAAAATGGACTATACTTAGATTTATGTGTTTCTTGACATCCTGAAGGAAGAATCTAATAATCCCAGAGAGTCCTCCAAGTGGTCCTTACTGCAGAATCAGCCAAACAATATGAATACTGGTAAATAGTAGAAATTTTTCCTGCAGACCAAGACATGCATATAGGATAGTCTTTTGTACACAGAAAGGGTAGCTAGAAGATGTTTTCTAGGTAGCTTGAGAAAAGAAGTAGTGGTAGATTTTGCATTAATAGAGTTGTCATATAGGACTGTGGGCAGCTGGAATTGAAAACAGTGCTTTTGGCAGCCATACCTGATCCAGTTAAAAATGCAGTTTAAAGAATTCTGTCAACATAGCTGTCACAACCAGGACAGTGACCGGGTGACATGCTTGGGAGATTTGATTCCCCAGGTGAGGATTATCCTAAAAGGTCTGGGAAAGTTTTGGAAAAACACAAAATCCTTGCTTGCTAAGGTGCAGCTGTGTACTCATCCTGCCTGTATATGCGAACATCATTTTCAGCATCCAGTGCTTGCTCTCCATGCCTTCCTAAAGGGGCAGTGACTTCAGTAGATGGTTTAGCATTAAAAGCTTAAACTCAGCATGCAGACCCTTATGGATCCAATCTTTATTTGAGACAACAGAAGGGACGTACCCTTTGTTTCAATTCCCTAGCAGTTCCCATACCTCTGGACAATCAGTCTTCCAGTACCTCATTTTAAGTCTAAACACTTTGATGAGGGATTAAGGACTTTGTAATAGCTTTTATGATGAGATTACATCTTTAAGACCCATCTTTAAAATGTCACCTCCATGCTTCATTCACCACTGAAGAATATTTTTTATAACCATCATTTTCCTTTCACATGTAGCAGCAGTTGGCTCTTAGGAAGATGAGCAATCAATTATTTCCAGTATTTGTGTTTAGTACCTTGTAAACTATAATACGTACAGAAGAATTGTTTCTCTGGGAAGACTCCTGTCTTTGAAACGTTCTCTTACCCTCAAGACATAATGAAAAGTTATGTTTTGGCTTTGTAATGTATAAAAACCTTCAAGCTCCCTCAAAATCTTGCCATACACCTAACATGGGTAAAACCTTTACTAAAGCAAGACTATACAGCAGCACAGACTGCTCTCCACTTCCCAACAAAACCTCACTTTTTTTAGGAACTAAGAAAACTGGCTTTCCTGTTTAACACTTAAGTGCTAGCAGAAAATTTATTTCTAACAAAGGAATTCTCTGAGGGCCACTTACTGAGTTTGTTTTCTCTAGCTGGAGGTCCATAAAGCTGAAGGAAAAATCCCTGCTTTGAATATCTGAAAAGATTTTCTTGATGCTAGGTAATGCATTGCCAACTCTGCATGATCAGAGTTCATGATCTGGATCTCACTAAGCACAGCAGGCTTAGTAACAGTCATAGGAATTTAGTTAAGTACAAGTAGCCTTGAACATTTGATGTTGAATGTTGATTTAATTGCTCACATTATTTTTTCCAATGCAACAATTAGAAAAAGCTACTTCAGCTGGAACACTGAACTTGTAACGCATTTCAGGACACTGATATCTAAGACAAAAACTTAACATGGGTTCCACATGAATATGTCAATCATCACTGAAAGGTAAACATAGAAAATTAAAAAAGATCATTCTCTTTTCAATTTTTGTACCAAAATGGATTTTTAGTTTCATTCCCTGCTACTCTTACTTTCTGAAAATCACTTTATAATAGTTTGTCCCTCACTTAGCCAATATCCTCAGTGATCCCTAGTAAGATTCACAATTTGAAAAGCAATGAAGAATATGGTACGCTCTAATTGCCTCTTGACTGCAGATAGGTTATTGACTAGGTAAAATCAATTTTACTATACAGTGAGCAGGCTTGGAATTAAGGTAGTCTTATTGCAGAGCTGGTCAAAAGTAATTTCCAATTGAAGAGTTTTCTCTCAGAAAATGCTAATTTATCCATTACACCTTTACTGCTGTTGAGGACTGCCCAGTTTCCTGATAACATACCCAAAGACGGAATCAGAAGAGTCAGGCCAACTGACACTCTATGTAGCAGCGTAAGGAGAATTTAAATTTTTGCTCTTTCAGTGTATTCACTACTTCATTATGTTCTTGTGGATAAGAAGAGGGGAAAAGGAACATCTGTGCACTCTTGGGTCTTTGCCAGTAGTACTTCTCTTCATACTATATTATTATTATTGCAAAGAAACATATTATATAACGGTTTTGATACACATCTTCAGAAAACATGTTGTTTAAGCTATGGATTTTATTTATATGACTTGTAAGAGAAGTGTTTTGTTTTGTTTTTTGAAAAAGACCAAACAAACAAACAAAATTCCAACTGATTTCCTAGCCACAAATCAGACAGAACAGGATTTTTGAATTAGATTCATGTTGTGAAATGAATATCCTGTCTTACAAAGTTATGTCCTTGATCCCTTACCTTATTTCTTATTCTTTTCTAATCCATTCCTCTAATCTTAGTAGAAATACAACTCCAAATATGGAACATACCGTTTCATATTTAACAAGTTAAATTAATTTTGAGGAATTCAGACCAGTGTTTGAAGTTCCAATAAAATTTTAATAACAGCTATGTTTAAGTTATTCACCTTTAGTGCTTTTTACTGAATATTAAGTGATCCCATTTCTAATGTTTAAACTCTATGTCTCCTACAAGACATTTTGGTGACTAAGACTGCCCAAAAATTTTTATTGTCTGAGGTATGCAGTTGGAGTTTATTTCTATGCCATAATTATGAAGAGTTTTCTGCAGCTTTCTTTCTGAAGTTTTTGCTTGTGTTGCTTCATAGTCTTTACCAAATTTTATGTGTATGTGTTAGTTTACAAAAAAAAAAAAAAGTGCCTGGGATAGTTACTATCTGGTATGGTTTAATTTATGTTGTGACTTACACATTTATGAACATTTATTGCACTTTCTTAAGTTTCCTAGGTTTTTTTATTGCCCCTGTAAGACAATGAAGTCTTATAATGTGGAAAGTATATCATATAAAGAGCAGTATACACTATAGCCCCAAGATATTTTATTCAAGATATTTGGAGTTGGTAGAATTCTTAAAATTGCTTAAAATCTATTAAAAAAAAATAAATCTTGGTTTAAAAACTAACATGTTTTCCCTGAGAAACGTAGTCTGAGCTCATTGTTTATGGCCAGAATTGTTGCAAAACCCTACCAAGTGCTGAAAAATCAATATGCAGTTGTCCAGTTCAGATGGCATAACCGTATGACATGAACAAAAGTTAAACTTCATGCATCAATATAGTTAGACAAATTCTCTATTACATGTTCTAAGGAGTCATTCTGTACATCACAACCAGGGATTCCCCTGCTTGAAGAGATGAGCAAGTAATATAACATATGACCAATGATTTGCAAATAAGGAGTCCTGCTGTGAATCAAAGTGAAGTGGTTTCATACAAGAAATATGACTGCTGCACAGTGCAAGAACACAAAAACATGCTTTTCCTACTTTTGCAAAGGGTTGTAAAAATTCCAAATTTTAAAAAGAAAAATTTATTCTTATTCCAGATTCTGTGGCAAGAAAAAAAAAACAATTTTTTTTTTTTTTAAATAAAGAAGTTGACTTTGTGGCATGGATATAGTTACTCCAAAGAAAACACTAGTACTGCAATAAATTCTAATGATACAATGCATACTAAGAAGTGTGAGCTGTGTTAAGAAAATCTCAATGTTTATCAATCAGGAGTATAATTTTTAATGTTGCTTCTAATGAACTGAAAACCAAAATTTAATATTCTGAAACAAACCTTTAAAAGGATTTCTCAAGACAGATGTAGTTATTAAGAGATAGTTGTTAAGCCACTAAACTCTGTTGTTGCAAAAAATATATCAATGTCTATGATGAGTTTCCTACATTTGCCCTTCTTTCATCTTTACTGACATAGTAGATCACAGTGGTTTCTTCTAGAACAAGTATGGTGCAGTGAGCCAGTAATTAACCTACCAAAGTCCCCAAGTAGTCATTCATAAGATGCACTACCCTTAGTAGAGACTAATTAATTATCTAGGGGTAGCGCAGGGGAAAGTCAAGCCTGCAATAGCTCTGAATGAGTCACTGCTGTCTACTGGAAAAATTGCATTATAAAAGTCCATCATATGTTTAACTCAGTAGATGCATAACCCAAAGGGAATTCCTTCCCATTTTCTGACGGCCATATTTAATGTCATTAGTACTTCTCTTCTTCCATCCTTCCAGTGGGGTTACTGACAGAGGAAAGTTATAATTAAGAGTAAACCAGACAGAATTTGTGCTTTCTAACAGGTCCTTAAGCAAAAGTATTTAAACTATCCTAAGTAGCAGTACTATTTCACATATAATTTCCTTCTAGCTTGCTTTCTGCTGTAAAGATATAATACATCTTACTATGAATCTGAGTGCGTATTCCATGTGATGAAGTGAAAGATTCTAGTAAAATATGGTATTGGCTGCTCTTCATAGGATTTATGGAGCTACTGAAAAAACAAACAGTGACATTTCTATCAAGTTTGGCTGATGCATGTTCTCTATTCAGATTGTCTGAAGTCAGACTGCTGGTTTATGGGGTATTGTTTTAATCTCACTGTAGTGCCCAGATCATGGTTACTCATTCAAATCCTACATTTGAGAAACCCACCATATGAACTGTCCTCACATAAACGGACACCTGTAAACACTTTCCATTACTACAACAAACAGGAAAGTGAGCATTCCTCAACAGTACATGTCTGGAATTATAAAGTACTGATGATTATAGGAATCTGATAGCTATAGTTTTGACCCTGTTTCTGTAACCCAAGCTTAACAGTCTTCAATTAACTAGGTGCCACAAAATTCTACAGGATTTTTCAAATTGAAAATGCTTTAGAGATATTAATTAAGAGTAGTTTTATAATCGGCAACATTTAAAAACAGAAGCAACTTATATCTTCCAATCTTACTAATGATAAGCAAATAAATACAAAAATAAAAATATAAAATTTTATAATTCTGTAGTATCTTCTGCTTTCATATCTACAGTGTTCTTCAATAAATTGAGGAAATTGGTGTTAGGATGTTTATTATGATCAAGTTAACGTTTTTTCATCTTCAATTGCTTTTCAGTTGCTTAACTTGGAATCACTTGTCAGGTAGTATTTACCTACAAAAATGAAACCAATTAATCATTTTCATAACAACTCTGTAAAAAGACTGAAACTCATCATCTAAGGGTATTGGAACTAGAAGATCTTTAAGGTCCTTTCCAACCCTAACCATTCTAAATTGTATGATTCAAGTTTAAGATTTTTGCTTGTTGTCTTTCAGGTAGTCTTTCATCTGAGATTCCATATGTTTACAGGACACTGTGTTCCTTTTATTTAACTCCAGAATAGATCATGTCTTTTCAACAACTTGATGTTGAAAAGTAACAAAGCATTTCAGAAATAATCTAAACTGCTTACCTTTGAAGACAAAATAGTTTATACCGTTGCTATCAGTTCTGCTTCTAGGACTAACAGACAACAGAAGTCTAGCATAATGTCATGTTTCTGCCAATTGAAAGCTTTCAAGCTTTCAGAGGATGGAGATTGTCAGAGTCCAGAGTACTCCCCTCTAGGAATTTAGCAGTCTAGACCAGATTGCTAAGAGAGAACTGCAGGGGGAACTTTGATGACCTTGGAGCTCTTTGACAAAAAGTTGAGAGAAGGCTCAGCAAAATTTTTTCCCTAACAGTTCTGCTAAAAAAGCTCAGAGTCTGTCTGTCCCCCTCCCCCCCCATACCTTCTTTTTCTTGGGAGATGATTTTAAGCTGAAGCTTTGGAACTTAGCCCCTGCCTGAACTGCACTACGGTAGCATTGTAGCTATGCTTACGCCTTGCCTTAGCTCTTATTAGCCTCAATCATGACCCTGACCAGTAGAGTTGATTTGAACTCAGATCTGCTTTGTCAATTTGTACTTATGTGGTGATCATTAGACTCTTGATTGACCCTTGTAACTATCACTGCACCTTCTTTTCCAAGTATTATAGCACTGTGCTATAGCTGTCCATGAGGCCACTGCCCCTGTCTGTCTTGCCATGACTTCTTGCTCTGGCTGACCTTTCCTTACAAAGATACCTGCTGTCATTGCTCCTTGAGAGAGACCACAGTTTACGAACATATGGCTTGTTACTCTTTCAGTCATTAGTGTATGGCTCCACATGACTCCATCCCACACCAGGATTGCATTTAGGAAAGGGTTTAGAAGAAGGTTAGTTTTCTCATTCTGAACTTACTGTTAAATTGTTGAATCAGTTGACTGTTGCTTTGTTTGCTGCTCTGTAACTGGAAGTCTTCCAGGTGTAAAGGGTCAGACACATTACTGGCATAACTTAACAGCATAGATCGCGCCCTTAATGAGCTTATAAGGCATCTGATCATCTAACAAGGTCTCTGCACTGGATCCTATTACATTAATCACTGATTCTAGGATAAGCTGACTTGTCTATAGGCATGTCTTTCATTTGAAGAATCACTTTCTCCACATAAAGAGACATGTTAAGCTGAGAGAAATGAATAAAGAAAATTAAAAGTGTTAACACAAATCCAGCAATTTTGATAAAGCTGTCACAGTTATTCATGTCCTATGCTTTCCAGATATTTTTCTTCCTAATCAATATTACGTAGAATTAATCCTTGCAAGAATAAGAATTTTACATAATTTCAATATCTTGACAGAAAAGAGTAAAGTTGCTTTGAACATTTGAATTAATTTTATTTATTACCTCCAGTATCACAGCTTGCATGTTTCAGAGTATGGATCTGAGTAGCAAAGGCAGGAAAACACTGAAGTATTGCAAGTGTAACATACAGCAGCTTTCTAGAAGTCGGTGTATTTTTTGAACAGATTTCTATTTTGTGATGTCTAGTGAAAGCAACAAAAACTATGAAGCCAGTCTAAGAGAAATGCCTTTTAAATTAAGATTATATTCAACACCAAATTAGTAATGAAAAGGCAGCATATGTTTGAAAACCATGATTGATTTAATCCTGAATACTGTGGGTGTTCCCCTTATTCATTTGCATAAATGTAAGAAAAGAAAAAAATATATATAGTAAAGGAGTCTTTTTCTGGTCCTTTTTTGCTGCCGTAAAATTCATATCCAAGTGAACTATTGTTGTGGTTTAAGCTTATTCGTAAATTAGACAAAGCATGTAGCCTGCTTGTTTTCCCCCCACAACCTGTG
>WYDI02027621.1:0-10972 GCA_009867235.2 Psittacus erithacus | reverse complement strand
GAGCAAGCTGCTCCAGTGGAAGGTGTCCCTGCCCATGGCAGGGGTTGGAGCTGGATGAGCTTTAAGCTCCCTTCAACTCAAACCATTCTAGGGTTCTATGATTCTATGATGCACACAACCCTTCCACTGTCAGGTCAGACCTCAGCCTTGCAGATCACTCCATAAAAGTGGACCAGGAATTATCTGGGCATAGTAAGCACTGGAAAATGCAACAAACAAGGTTTTATAGTGTGCTGTACGTCACTTACCCTGCAAACATGTTTGTTGAAAGACAGGGAAAATGTGCACAGGGCAAGCCACAGCCTTTAGTCATAGTATTTCTGCTGGGAAACAGCCTCTCTGCGAGGCGTTGGCCTCTCATCGCGCTGGCACAGCCAGAGCCACGCATCCCAGTGGGATAAACACGCTGTTGTTCCAAGGACACAATGGAGAAACTGCATTTTAACAGTCAACTTTTTATTTTTCAAGTGGAATTTATTTACAATGCGATCTGGGAGGATCAATTCCCACCAAACCAAACAAAACCTGACCTACTCTAAACCGTGTTTAAGTAACTCTTGCACCCATGAAAACAGCCCCAGGTAATGACGGATGTTGCTGTCATCGCTTTAAGCCCGGTACCAAAAACAAAGCCTTCCCCTCAGGTGCTGAGCACTGAGAAAAGGTTGTGCTAAGTCACTAGTGAGGGGGTAGATCAGCTTCAAGGGCTGGTTTAATCCTCATTTTGGATGTGGAGGTGCCAGCAGGGATTGTGGTCTGCCCGGCATCTGCTGAGCTGCAGCCTCTCATGGTCTTGCACCATCAAGACCAGGCTTGTGCCGCACCAGCTTTGGCTCCCTAAAAATGAGCTGCATTTGCTTGGGCTGAACACAAACCTGCCCCTGGGCCTTGGCTCTCACTGGGCTGTACAGAGCTCAACCTCAGTGGTGCAGCTTGGGCAGTGCAGAGCTGGGGAGGAGCCGCTCTTGCTGTTGGTCTTCACTTACTGAAGTTAAAAACCACCACTTTCTGTTCATGTACCTGCTGCTGATGCAGAGGGAGGAACACCCAGAGCAGAGCCATGTCTGGGTCTAGCGCTCATCCCACTGGGAGCCCTTTGGCATCATTTATTCCCAAAGCTCCTCTGTGTCGGGAGGAAGGTGGTGGGACATCCAACCCCAGGCATCTGCAGAGCCACCTGCAGCCATAGCAGGTATTCTCCATCCCATCGCTTGCTGGCCCTGCCTCGTCAAACTATCTCCAATCCCTGACGTGAAGAGACTGGGGGAGATCTTTACTCTAAAGCAGCTACTGGTGAGGTTGAAAAAGAAACGAGTTTGAGTTCTATTCACATTTCAAGCCTTCAGATCCATGTGGAACCTTCTACACAGAGCTTCAGCAAATTCTGCTGGAGTAGGAAACACTAAAGGAGACCTAAAGCACAAGAAGGGGGATTAAATGCCTCATGTTCTTAAAAGAAAAGAAGAAATCCTGCGCTTACACGTAAAGACGAGATTAAAAACAACTGTGACAACCGAAATCATCTGAAACCTGGAGGGTTTTTGTCGCTGAAACCCCAATTTAACTATTTTAATCAGCCTAACACACTGCCACCAAAACCCTTGGCTGTTTCAAGTCTGGCTCGAAGCTTCTGGACCTTGAGTCTGCCTCTGCTTAAAAGCTTCCAGGGCGAAGGGCACTTGCATTTCTCATGTTATTCTACCACCAAAAGCAGACAAAGAGCTGCAAAGAAGTGTCTTGTGTGGTCAGTGGGAGAAGGAGGAGGAGGCAGAGCAGCAGGTCTTTGGTGCTTCATGTGCTTTAGGCTGATTTGAAAGCTCTTCACAGGAATAAGAATAGTAGCTATAAAAGGTCTGCAATTCCCTAACTGTCCATAGAAAACTCCTGCCCTCCCCTGTCTCTCTGCTCCCCTCTTGGTCCACACTAAGGATGGATGCACCTTCAGCCTGGTTCACATTTCGGTGTCAGCGGGGCTCTGCTGCCGGCCGGAGTGGCCGTTCTTGGAGGATGCTTGGCCAGTCCCATTCTCCTGAGTCCCACCGTTGAGGTTTGGCTTCTCCTGCAGCTCCGGTTGCTCTTGGGGAGGGATCATCAACATTGTGTTTCCCTGGCTACCGTTTTCCGTGTAATACGGGTCTTCAGCCTAAACAGGTACATAAATAACAAAGAGTTAAGGGAGGGAAAGGGCTGACAGCAACCGGCTTTGATTGCAGGCAGCGGCTTGGCCGCCGGCGCTTCCTGGATAGGGAGGTACAAACAACTGCAGGCATGGGAACCTGCTCTGCCTGACGAGGAGGGGAGCAGAGGGCCTGAACTATGGCAAGATGAAGCAAGAGAAACAGCCAGGAGCTGCGCTTTGTTTTTCACCTGGACTTGAAAAGAGAAGCTGTCAGGTTTGGGGTTTTTCACATAACCAGGTCTTGGAGCTGACCCTGCCTTGGGTTTGCAATCCAAACCCTTCTGTTATTCCATGACAGACCACCTCTGCTTTCCACTTCAGCTAAATAAGCAGCACCATGGAATGAAGGCCATGGAAACTGCCTCTTTATCTTTCCCTGTCCTTTCTCTCAGCCTGTAAATACGTCTATAGCTCGCAGCAAGGGGCCAGCAGAAGTGCAGGGCTGCACTCCAGCAAATGCAAAGATGTGCTGTGTGGCTTGTTACTGCTATTGCCGTAAGGAGCAGATGCCTTTGAGGATGCAGAGCAATATCCTCCATCCCCACCACGATATCTCCCATGTGTTGGACTGTGGCAGGCAATGCAATGGGCACTAGCGGTCCCAGGCTAGTAGCAGGCAACCCTGTTTCCTGTTTGCTTGGTGGCATCCACCTGCTGAGCTTCTCTTTCTGCTCAACCCCTTTGTTGACACCCTTGTCCATGGCAATGAGATAGGTGTGCTGGACACATCTCACCTAGACACTGGTTGACTCTCCCATGCATTTCTATGGGCAGCCACAGATTTACATTGCCTATCACTTGTTGCCAGCATCCAGGAGATGCTATCCAAGTTTGAGAGCCCAAGCTGCACCATTCCTGCCTCTGACATATGCACTTGACTCCCCACCTGCAATGTTTTGAGGGCACCCTTTCTGGCAATGAAATAATCTGATGGCTTCCCAGGACACAACTCTCCACATGCCCAGAAGCAGCAACAAGGGGAAAGCATGTCCCATCCTCACTGTACAAAGCGATCACATCCCAAAAGCCACTGGTAGGGAAGAGTCAGCCTGCCTGGAAGGGGGAAAATAGGAATAGGAAATTTCTGCCTCTTTCTTTCTTGATGTATTTTATTACCATTGCTTGTTAAGTGAGGGGGAGAAATAGCCTTTATTACAGCATTGGTACAAGACAGATAACTCAAACGCAGCGAATGGAAGGTTAAAATGCGTCACTTTTAATGACAAATTCATAAGGTTTCGGTGTCTCTGGAGGGGTCTTGCTGGATGAGTTCTTACTGCTGAGCAAAAATAAGTGTTAGACCTGGAACTCTGAGTGAGGAAGGGGCCGTTTCCCCACAGCAGCAACCAGCTAACAGCTAAGTTTTGAAGGCAAGAGAGGTTTCCCTTCACCCTGTCTGGTCTGTTCCTTGCCCAGGAAGGACCTGGGGACACACATGCAGGTTATGGGTGCTGAGCCCCCTCCTCTCCCACCCGGGCACCCCATGGCTTGTCTCTACCTGCTGCTCTGCCATCTATAAGCACTGACCAGCCTCTCTCCTGCCGGGCTCCAGCTCCGCCGCTTCATGAGGAAGTATCCAGCCAAGCCCAGGAAGGCCAGCATGAGTCCAGATGTGACCAAGGCAATCAGGGTCTTCTGAGAGAAGTCCTGGTGGTTCCTCACGCTCCCCCGTTTGAGGGATTTGATTCCAAACTGGAAAACATAAAACACCAAAGAGAGCCGGGAGTCCAACAAACAGGAAACATGTGCAGAACAGGCACCAGGCTTCAAACAATGCTGCTCTTCACCTCCCTGTTAAACATCATGTAAACAAAGCTGGGCTTTGCTGCCCAAGGTTCTCCCTCGGACCAGAGTGTGCAGGTCCTGAGATTTAGAGCATGCATCTGCTGCTGAAAGCATCAGATCACAAAGTGGTCTGGCTTGGAAGGGAGCTTAAAGCCCATTCAGCTTAAAGCCATGTGCAGGGACACCTTCCACTGGAGCAGCTTGCTCCAGGCCCCATCCAACCTGGCCTTGAACACTGCCAGGGACGAACACTTCCAGTGCAAACACTTCTGCTGTGCACTGCTGCTGCAGCTCTGTTGGCTGCAGTTTATACAGGCACCTGGAGCTCAGATTTCCAAGCCAATGGCAGCCTCACTGGAGTGCAGAGAGGAGGAACTGATTAATGCCAGAGTACTACTCTGAAGCAGCAAAGTGCTGATGACATCCTCAGTTATTGTTGGGATCTAACCATCTCATGTGCCAACACTCAACCAGCACCTCCGAGATGGCTGCGGGTTTAGGTCTTAACTGAACATCTAAAAACCTCCTTTCTCCAGCCTCTCAGGCCACTCTTTTCTTCCCAGCTGAATTTGCTTAAGGAATTTACCTTTTCCCAGTGGGACTCCTGGAGCATATCTGTAGGAGGATCTGCAAGGTTTAAAACAGGAGAGGCACATTACATAGAGGGTCATGCTGCAGCTAAAGTCAGCATCGGAGAGCCTGCTCATTGCTGAACACAGAGGAGCTGCTCTTGAGGCAACACCAAAGCTCTGTGTATACAGAAGACCCCAGAAGAAAGAGTAGTTGTAGAGAGAAGCCTCCTTCCAGGTTGTGTCCCACAGCCTCTCCCACTGCCCACATCAAGGCCATCACCAGTGCAAGCCAAAGGCATCAGCCCAACTGACCTGTCTCACCGACGAGGATGAGGAGCATACAGTCATGATCCACTTCAGACTGAGCAAGCTTGATCTGGCAGGGGGGAGGGACACGGTGGGTGCCCTCCTTACATATTGCACTCCACAAGTCCGATCCCTTCATCTCTAGGAAGTGTTTCTGCAAGAGTTGCAAGAAAACCAGCAAATGAACCAACCAAACCAACCATCATGGCTCTGCTGGTGCTATGGGAGTGTTGTGCATCCACCCTTAGTGTTTTGGTGGCTTCTCTGTGCTGTGCAAAGCGGAGCAAGAAGCAACCAGAAGTGACAATCAGCGCTGGGCTGGGGGTCAGACCTTCACCTCCCCACATCCCCACTGCTTCAAGCCCCAGTACCAATACCTAGGAAATGGAGATGCTCGTTTCTTGTTTCTTAATGAGAATAAATTAAATGAAGATATCAATAGCAACTCTTGAAAATGGCATTTAAGCAAAGCTAAATTTAGGACCTGAGTTGCATGGCAAGTCTCTCCACTTTCTGGACTCAAATAGCCGCCTGAAGAGCCCTATTGTTTCAGAGTCCCAGGCAGGGGCTGGGAAAGGAGGGAAATAACAAAGAAGCATTGAGCCTTCCTGTTTAGGAAATGTCTTCAATGTTTTTGCTAGGTTGCTGATCAAAGGCTAGGCAAAAATAATACCAATTTCTCACATTTTAGAGCTGAACCGACTCTTGGGTGGAAGAGGAAGAGGAGTGAGGAGCTGCAGCCTTCCTCTTCTGCGGGCCAGTTTCTGTAGCAGACAGGATAGGCTTTCTCCTTGGGGCTGTGTTCAGCTGCAGCTTGCAGACAGAGCCCACAGCTGCTAAAAGACCTTAAAAGCTTCCCTAACATCCTCCTACCTGGGGACATCATCTGAGCTGTGGCAGTTCCCCTCCCTCAGGACAGAGACCGGCTCCTACTAAATCCCTGCCCCTGCCACCAGGCAGCTCAGTGCTTTCCTCTTTCTGCCTTAGAACTGCCTCAGCCTTGCGCTGGGATCACCTCATCCTCTTAGCACAGAGAAATGCAGGAACTTATCCATGGGAGAATAACAAACAAATCATTTTCAGCTGTTTCTATCGAGCTTGGCTTGGGGT
This sequence comes from Psittacus erithacus, assembly GCA_009867235.2. Lineage (NCBI taxonomy): Eukaryota > Metazoa > Chordata > Aves > Psittaciformes > Psittacidae > Psittacus > Psittacus erithacus. The sequence goes on along the minus strand of WYDI02027621.1, from coordinate 5,020 downwards.
GAGAAAGGCCAAGATGGAACAAGAGACCCTAGTGTGTATTTTCCTTTCTCTGCTGTGGAAAGAACTCATCGGAGTGTCAGAATTTCCCCTTGCAATTAGCAGTGCTGGGTGCCAGCTCATTGCTCATTTGCTTTGGGAAAGGCCAAGCAGGAAAGTGAGACACGATCCCTCCTATCTGCTCCCCTCACAGATGCTCTTATCTGGTTCCCAGGTTCAGTGGCTGCTGAGCCTGAGCTGGATTTTCCCACTCCATGAGATGGAGGCACGGGAGACGTCTGTTCTTGGGTGAAAGCTCCCATAAAAACATGCCTGGAAGTGGGGCAGTTGGACTCTTTTCACATGGAGGGAAGCGTGTGCAATTAGACACAACTCTGTGGGATACCCTGTATGCTATAGGTGCATCCATCTGTGTCTGCGCAGGTGAGTAATGTGTGGATAAGGGGTGCTGACCCTGTGCCCAAGGGTTCTTTCCCACTACATGGCATCTGTGACCAGAACCACTTGCTCCCGGAGGAGTTTCCATGTGAATTCCTGCTAAAATACGTCCCTGTAAACAAGAACAAGTCTAAATGCCATTTGCAGAGCAAAGCCAAGCAAGAACTCGCTCCCGCTAAGCGGCGGCAGTATGGCTAAGCAGCACTAAAATTAATCAGTGCCATTTTATGCCCAGGGCATTGCCAAGTCTGTCTCTGACAGGTTATATCTCCAATGTGGAAGGCTTCTGGCCTCCCACCCACACCAGGATCACAGCCAGACCCAATCCTGCTTTTATAACGGCTCCATTTTTGGTGCGCAAGGCCAAGGGCACCAGAAAACCTGGGATTCCCTTAGGACTCTGTGCAGATGGAGCCACTGATCAGCCATCCGTGCTCCTTCAGATGCCCTGATTCCTTTCCTAGGGCAGTTGGCAAGACAAAAAAAGGCCCTCGCATTCCCAACAGGGAAGAGGAAGGAGAAGAACAAAGGCAATTTCCCGTTCAACATGGTGGGAGGTACTTTAAAAGCTAAACTGACCCCAGAGCTTAACCATTAAAAAGGAGGTTTTATGCAACCAGGAGGATGCGTTTACCCTGGGACTGCTGGGATCATCCCTTTGGGATCCTCCTGGGACTGCTGGAATCATCCCCACAGCTCAGATGCTCTGCCCTAGGATAACAGTGTGGGCTCCTCACCCCAAACCAACCCCCCAGCTATGGTGGGTGACCCCATCACTGCAAGCCTGAGAGCGTTTGCTTGCAGTCCCCCCCCTTGGAGATGTGCATCCACCCAAGGCTGCAACTCACACAAGTGTTGGTCTCGTTGAGCTGCAAGCAGATGGCTCCAGTGTCACTCACTTCTTTGACATTATGGCATGTGATGGCCTGGAAGGGCAAAAACACAGAGGTGATATCAGTGACCTGTTGTGAGACAAGTCCAGCCTCCTCATGGTCCCCCAGCCCCATCCTCACCTTCAGGCTGTCCCTGGCTGTGTGCAGTGGCGTGGTGGCAGTCGGGATGGGAGGATGCCCCGAGGTGGTGGCAGGAGAGCTCATCAGAGCCCGCACGGACCCTGAGGTTTCTGCCATGGTGCTGGGATGTGTTGTTGGGCTCTCAGATGTGGGGACCCCTTCGCTGGTGTGGTTTGTGTCCACGGGAGTGCCCAGTGTGTGTGTGTGGGCTCGGCTGGGCTGGGGGCTCGGCTGCTCACTGCTGGGTCCCTGGGATGTGGGGCTGGCTGCCAGCGACCCGGCAGCAGCTTCAGCTGTGAAGAAATGCAATGAAAAGGAGACACGAGAAAGCTTAAGTCCTCTACAATCAGTGCGTGGCATTGCGATGACTCAAGTACAACATTGATTTGCCATAGCCAGCAATACCAGAGCATGTTATTGGCTGTGTAAGAAAAGTGCATTAGACTTGCTTCAGTTACCTAATTGTTACAAGCACTTCATAATCTGTTTACAATGGGCTCATTTCCTGGGCATACACTGCACCACAGCGAGGATGCCATGGTCTGCCCTACCCTGCATCACCCTCATCTCCTTCTTGACCCGGAGTTGTCAGAAAGATGTACTGACTTCAAACAGCGTGAGAGAAGGGCACCACACATCTCTGCAAGCATCCCTGCTCCAAAACCTTTCAGACCCTAGCCCTGGCCTTGTATTGGAAAGGTTGGCAGAGCTCTTATGGGTGCCATTTGCTGAGCAAATAACAGGTATATTGAGATAAAATATTAATGAGCATTTTGTCCCCTCATCTCTTGGCTGTTTTGAACAGGATGGGTCCAATCCACCCGTCCTGAAGACAGCAGTGCTGGGTTGTCCCCGGAGGGATTTTTGGGCCAGGATGAAAGCTTTTGCCCATACTATCAGGCTCTTTTTTGAGACCACAACCCCTGCACCAACTCCACAGCTTCTGTCTCACTTATGCACTTCATAAACCTGATTATCAATGCAAATGCCCCCAGGAATCACTGGGGGGAAGGAAGGGGGCACTTACCAGATGTCTGTGGTGCCAGCTCGGTGCTGCTGGTGGCTGCAGGGGCAGCTCCGGTGGCTGCTGCACTGCTGGTGCCTTGCGATGCTGTGGCCATCAGCGTGGGGTTGCCTGTTGGGTTCCCACAAGCATTGCCTGGGGGCAGAGGAAGGTGTTAGGGGCTGGTGTCCCCCCAGCCCTGAGCCCCTGCCTGCCCCGAGCATCCTGGGGTGCAGAGGGCTCTTGGGGCAGCACTGGAGGAGGACTGGCTCATTTCTGCCCTCATCCCTCCCCATCCTCAGCCTTATTGAGGGATGCATAAAGCTCTACACAAAGCTGGATTTCATAGTAAGTTTGGCTTTATAATCCTTGGAGGAAAGACTCTCTTGGAAGAGATCATTTATACGCCTCAGGAAAAATAAGCTGGATCTGCAGTTGCAGGCACAATCTCAAAGTAAATAGAAACATTCCCTTTGGCTTGGGATCAGCACTGACTCATGAGCAAAAACATCTTTGGAGGTAAAACAGAATGTTTGGAGAATGGTTTGCTGCTCTAACTTAAAGATTATATACTGCTTCCTGGTACGTTACCAAGATGACACTTCCAGCTTTTCCTTCTGAAATGAACTACATGAGTCAGTGAAAACGCATCGCTTCCCATTCCTTAACCTTTTCTGTTCGTAAGATCAAAGATTATTGAACACCTTCAGTCTCTACTCCAGGGATTTTGCTGTTTAAGATTCTTATCCAGACACTCAAGAAAATCACACAAAATGCGTTGTTTCATTTGTCTTTCTGCCCAGGGGAGCCTGAGCTCCAAGGAAAGTTACTTCATCTTTCCAAACCAGCCTTCGAGATGGAGCAGCACTGACAGGTCCTGACCAGCCACCCGGAGCTGGCGCCAGGGCAGCATCCACTGTCTGTTACACATGCACTCATGTGCTGCACACTGTAGTATCGTCCTGGCAGGAATGCTTCTGTGCGGGATGTCAGTATCTGCTTTATCAGGTCCAGAGAACTTGGATGGCTCAGGAAAAGCAAAGACTGAGATCCCTGAGGTCCATTTTGGCCACGGGTGGCAGGGGGCAGAGCTGCTTGGCTCTTCCTACAGCCAGTGGGCGCTGAGGAGGGAGCGCACACCAGCCCTGTGGGCATGGCACATTACATCCCATCCATCTCATCCCATGCTGTTCTGTCCTATCCTGTCTCATCCCATCCAATCCCATCTTATATGTCCTGTACCATCCCATCCATCTCATCCCATTCTGTACCATCCCATCCTATCCCATATCATCCCATCCCGTCGCATTCCATCCTGTCTCACCCCATCCTGTCCCATCCCATTCCATCCTGTCCTGTCCTATCCCATCTCATCCCATCCCAGGCTGCAGCTGCTCTGGGCGCGGGAGCACAGGGGAGCTGGAGGGGAAGGGGGGGGGGGGGCTCTGCCGAGGGCTCCACGCAGGTGTCTGGAGCTGGGATTGAGGTTCTGGCTCTTATTTAAGAGAGAAGTTCCTTCTCCCTAAGACATTTCAGTTGCAGCTGCTGAAATCACCACGTTTCTGACGCATCTGAACAAACCCAAAGCAGGAGGCGCGACTCCGTGCCCAGAACAAGGAGCAGCACACGTTAAACCCGCGCTTCGCTCACAGCTTTGCATCAGCGTGGACATGCGCAGCAAACTTCACATCACCAGAGCAATGTAGCCCCTGGACTTGACCTCCCCAAGTGCTGCAGCCACCCAAGAACCTGTGAACTGTTCCAGATGTTTATAAAGCACCAGACGTATTTCTAAGCAAAGTCTTTTCAGCGCTGAACATCATAAATTGCAGCCTGGGTTATTGCTCAGTGTCATTTGTGAGAAGACCTGTCACACTGTATTGCTTTTCCTCCCCTTTATTGTGGCATATGCAGGCCCTTTTTATAGAAAACGTGGCTAAATTGTATGAAACCTCTGGACTCAGGAGATAGAAAATGATCCAGATGTGGGCTGGATAATCCACACGGCGCTCAGCTGAAGCAGGTCATTTATTGCACCACACATTTTACCGGCCTTGCTAAACTCGGTCCATTTGTTAGTAGGAAGGGTTTGAGAGTTTAAGCCAAACCATTTATTAACCTCAGAGAAATCTTCACCTGGGAGTGCTGGCACATGCAGGAGCGAAAGCATGTGAAAGCAAACTGCGCTTTACTATTGCATTAACCCATTTAAAAAGCCTAAACACCATTTCACAGCTAGGAAGCTAAATGCCTCTGATTTTTAGAGAGATTTTAATAATGGGGCTTAGGAAGTATCTCAGCAACAATATTAACATTCAAGTAGCTGACCTGGTGCAACACTCATCCCTGAGCACTAAACCTGGATCAGAGAAGGCAAAACTCTGCCATGGCAAAGGCTCAGCAAACAGAAGAGGCATTTACATCATTTGTGCCCTACTCTGCAGCAAATCCACCATGAGGGTTTCTCAAGCTGCAGAGGGGCTTTGGCCAATGGCCTGTAGGGACAGGCCAAGGGGAATGGCTTTAACCTGCCAGAGAGGAGACTGAGATGAGCTCTTAGGCAGAAGCT
>WYDI02027620.1:8068-29522 GCA_009867235.2 Psittacus erithacus | reverse complement strand
AAAGAGGTATTCCATACCACAGCACGTCATGCCCAGGATGTAAATTGGGAGTTACCTGGAAGGGCTAGATCACTGCTCAGTAGGGTGGGGTGTTGGTGTGGTGAGCAGTTGTATACTCGCCCCTTGTTATTTCCCTTGTGATTCGGAGAAAACTCTGGGAACAAACTTGCCAATAAAGTTCCAAGTTGACAAGCAGGTATTCTTTATTGCGGCGTCAGGAGACACAGGGGATAAATCCTCCTAATGAGTGTCCCCGTATTGCTACACAAGCTGTCCTTATATAGCCACTGGGCATACATACATATTCATGAGGCTACGTATAGATTACATCATTTCCCAAAAAGTTCTCGGCATGCGTACACAAATGTGGTAGTGGTCTCTGAGGGTCGTTTACTTCTTCCAACAATCTTCATCACTGTTGGCAGACTTTGAAGCACAGCAGTAGATGTTTATACCAGCTTAATTGGTTCATTAACATCACAGACATAGCAATCATCCTGTCCTTCTACTTATCCGTTAGTTTAACTGCAGCCCATCCTGGACACCTGCCATTGCAGATACTCCTTATCCTTACATCCTGTTTTTCTTGCCTGTTTTTCTTACACTCAGTTTGTTCTAAGGCCAAAACTACGTCAACTACAACAGTTTATCTTTACAAGAATTCTCACTATGTTCTGTAGCTGTACTCTATTTTTTTTCTGTGAATCATGCACCTCAGTAATTTTCCATTGCTACTGTTACAAAGCTGTCAAACTTAGCATTACTTAAAACTGATTCTAAAGGTTTATATATTTCATTTTGTAATTTTGTGCCCCCCCCCCCTTGTTTCACTTGTCATTGTTATTGGTGACAGTAGTAGTGGTTTGTGTTATACCTTAGTTAGTGGACTGTTCTTATCTCAACCTGTGGGTTTCTTTCGATTCTCCTCCCCATCCCTCCAGGAGCTGAGGGAGGAAGTGGGGGGAGTGAGCAAGTGGGCTGCATGGTTCTGATTTACAGCTTGGCTTAAACCACGACACTCATGTTTTCCAGTTTTTGCTGCTTTGCTGCGTTTTCTTAAGCTATGAATGGCAATGCTTCTTTTACTGCACTGTGGTATTTCTTACTTTTATCATTGCATAGGAAAATTCAGTTTCTTTGTATTAGGTGGACATGGTGTAAAATAACACCACACTTAATTTAAGTCATAGTGAGAAATGCACTTCTGTGGTAGTGCCTGACTGTTGCAATTAAACAATATAACAGGGAAGGGGAGAATGTTATAGAAAGGTAACTTTTGTATAAAGGTCACTTTCATGGTATACCAGGATTGAAGAGATTGGAAATCAGTCACAAAAACTATTTCCAAACTGGTAATTACAGTGTTATCTGTTCTTCAGCAGCACACAAAATTATCTCATTTAGGTGTTTGAATCATGCATATTTTTAATACAGAGATTGATACAGGATGCAAACTGCAGTGAAAAATGCATTCTGCAATGAAGAATATCAAATAGCTATGAAATGTAAACCAAATGGCTAACAGACATATTTTTATTAAATGGAAACAAGAAAACTCAAGCAAGGTAAGTAAACTGTACTGGTACTTAATTCTTGTAGCATAATTTTGCCAACAGTATTTTGCTGTTTTCTTCAGTGGAAGCAACTGCTAGGTCACTAGTTGCTTTTTCTCTCTTGCAATAATTGATACTCACTGTTCAAGATTTTTTTAAGTCTTGATGGGGGTAAGGCTGCATTTTAACTTAGATGGCCTGGATGCTGTGCAAGCACTGTTTGGTAATAGCTAAAATATTGTTATCAACACTGCTCTGGTCACAAGTCTAAAGCACAGTACCATACAACCTAATACTGTATGTCCTACTTGACGAGAAATTCTCACATTAAAGCCGGAGCTTTTCTTTTTTTCAAAATGTTGTTATTTTTTCTCTAGTCGTTGTATTGCAACACCAAGGCTACCATTTATCCTAGATATATTTAGACAGGCATTAGAAGTGTATGTTACTGTAAACACAAAACTTCCTACTCTAACAGAAATGCTTCTCAAACATTATGCAACACATACAAAGCAACTGTGCTTTGAGCTTGCTTATTGATCCTACCCATTTGCCTTCCCTTTGCTTGCCTAAATGTCCTAAGTAGGTCCCTTTGCTTCTCAGCGTCCTCTACTCCAGGCTTCTTGGAGGTGAGGGGAGGCATGGTGGAACTTTCTTGTATTTTGGTCCTCAGCCAACACCCTTCCTCAGGAAAGGAAGCAATCTTTAACTAAAAGATTGGGCAGGCTCTCCTTCAATAAATGTGAGGCTGAAAAAAACTTTGGAAGTCTGCTGGGACTGTCTCAAAGGAAAAAAGTCTCAAAGGTAATACTCAGCATGGGAACTAACATTCTTCACCACAATGCAGCTGGATGAGATGGGTGTTACTGGAGGAGTTACTTGCACCACTCTAATGGGAGTGGTCCAAGAGATGATTTTTCCTGTGGGTGAGCTTTTTGGCAAGCTTCATGGTAGGTACAGCTAACACAAAGCTTGAAATGTTTTACTGCCTTTTAAGAAGACTGGGGAGAAAGATGGGAGGCAGAAAGGTAGCTGAACAAGAGACAGAAAGGGGTTTTTTGTGGTAACTGTGGTGTAATTTAAGTATCATTCCCTGTTCATTTCTTCACCTGTATCCTTAATAAATATTTGTAACTTGTATTTGATGTAGATTTTATAGATGAATGCTTTTGGCATCTGATGTTAGTCATTTTTAAGTTACTGATGATTTTAGTAACTGAGTTAAAAGCAAGGTGTTCCCCATTTAAAGATGCGTCAAGTTTTTGTAGGTACTGCCTGAAGGAGTTTAACATGTGCTCTGGCCCCCCACCATAGTATCTGCCGCATAGGCCAGCTGGAGGCTCAGGGGCCAAAGGAAGCAGGAGTTCCCTCTAGTGACTGCTGGTGACAGCTCAGAGCTTTCTGATATTGGGCAGGACGCAGGGAAATAGGTTTAAACCTTGTGGGTTGCAGAAAGCCTAAAAGAGTCACAGGGCCCTGCTGGATGTAAGAAATGTTTTTTTTCTCTGTATGCCTAGGGGGTTTAAGTTGCATATATCAAGAATTGTGAGGCACGCACATTTTGCAGCAAGAATGCACAGTCCAGTACTGCAGAATATGCATTCCAGGTAAAGATCCACCAAGGATGTATGCTGTAGCATGGTGTAAATATTCAGGGTTATTTTTTCATTTGGCTTTTTTCTATATTATACATACTTTGAAATAAATTTACTGACTAATAGATTCTTATGCTAATGACTGCTATAGATTAATGGCTTGTTAGTAATGAATTCCTACTTAAAAAGGAAAAGATTTTTTTTATTTTTTTCCTCCCCCAAATGACATGCTGTGCAGGTTATATAAATGAAAGGTTAAATTTAGAACTTTGAATTTAGATCACCTATATGTGCATTATGAGCAAGTAATATTATCTGAATAAATAAAATTCACATTTCATGAAAAGTCTTGGAGAAGCAATGGTTAGAGGCTAGATAGTAAAAGCAAAAATTTGGGAGTGAGACGCTTTAATCCTATGCAGAAGGTCAGTCAGGATTAAACTCAAAGTCCTGTTTGGTTTTAAGAGCCTGTGGTTAATAGAATAGGACTTTGTGTTACATGCCTACATTATTCTGGACTTTGGGGGTTGTCCATTACATTAAAATGTCCTGTTTCATGCACATCAGCTTTTTTTAATATATGGTTGCAAACAACTTCTTAAAAGAACATTCAAAAATATTCTTTATGCTGTTTAATGCAACTAATTGCAGTAATATCTAAACTATTTTCTTGAGTTCATAATTAATGTTCTATCACACCTCACCCCTCCCAACTAATTTTGGGGTTTGCAGCTCAGAGGTCTGGACTACCTGTGTAAAATTTCTTCTATGTAATTAAGAATATGTAACATGCTAAAAATATACTAGAACCATATTCGCTGGTGAGACGTTATTGTACCTTTTAGGATGCTTCTTTGCAGCTACAGATTTCTTGGCATAACTTTCCACCCACATGTGGTGCTAATAAATATATATTTAGGGAGAGGAACAAATGCACTGTGATTTATGAAGTGGCAGAAAAATCCAACTGGTTTACAGTAATGTACATCTTGTCTTGGTTAATTGGAAATAGATTGTTTACATAATAATTACTTTCATTTTTAAAATTAAAACCCAACCCTTTTGCTGCATGTCAAGGTGTAATACACACATGTTGGAATACATTAAATAAACCACTTCCTCAAAGATCTAATCCAGCTGTTGATTAGAGAATAGTTTCTCTAGTTCTCCAGTATTCTGCAGGGCAATTGAGTGGAAAATGAAGGAGTCTCATGCCCTGATTTATCAGCCTGTTCATGCTTGATCCACTGAAGTCCATAGTCAGAGAAATCCACCCATAAATCATCAATTTCTGGTGTTTGAACATGATATGCAGACTCCATGCAAATTGCACGTAAAATGTTTTAGAGCGCAAAGGTTTAGAAGTATTCACATTTTTGTGGATATTTGCATGTATAAGCCTTTGCAAACATAGAACGCTGTAATTTAAGAGGCTACATACACAGGTGATTTGATTGAGATCCAAATTTGGGGAAATATATATTCTGGAAATCCAGGAAAAATCCATTATTACCAAAAATATTTATTATCTTTGATGAAAGGTAGCCTATCATTTCAGGGGAGAACTGATAAACTTCACTGTAATCTTTTTTTGGTACCTGAAATCAGCTAGCTATACTTCCATTGTGGCTGAATAGGAATCAACTTGTCATCAAGTAGTTTTGTCACGTACCATAAAAAACACATGTATATGTCTTGTTTCCTTTCTTGATTAGTATATTAGATGTGCTGCTCATAGCAGCCCTTCTCTTTTCCCCTTTCACTAATGCCCAAAGTTGGATTCAGAATGGTGTCTTAGCACCTGTGGTCCACTGCAATCTTTTCTTTGCTAGTCTTCTGAACTCTCTGTGCCCAGGAAAGTACTGCTGTGGGAATGGCCCCCTGCTGACAATATGTGACAAATAGCAGGTTTCGAAATTGAAATGGCTGAGAGACAAGACTGATAACATTAGGGAACTTTCTTGCCTGGAGAAGAGAAGGCTCAGAGAAGACCTGAGGACGGCCTTCAAGAAATTAAAGGGGGCCAAAAAGGAAGGTGGAGGGAGATTTGTTAAAAGAGAAAGTAGTGAAAGGACAAGGGGGAGGGGGGGGGATAGATTTAGATTAGATATTAGGAAAAAGTTCTTCACAATGAGGATGGTGAAGCACTGGGACAGACACCCCAGGGAAGTTGTGGCTGCCCATCCCAGCCAGTATTTAAGGCCACGTGGATGGCCTAGTGGAAGCAACTTGGTCTAGTGGAAGGTATCCCTGCCCATGACAAGGTGGTTGGAACTAAGTGGTCTCTAAGGTGCCTTTCAACCCAAACCATTCTGTGATTCTATGATTTCAGCTGGACACATTGGCTTAATGTGCTGTGCAGTGCAATGAGGTTGTCCTTAGCTGTTCACACTTGAGAAAGGCTTATCCTTCACACAGTCAGCAGGTTCACTGTTATCCTCAAGAAAACCTTCATTTGTTATGAATCAAGCTCATCATTATCCACCTTGTGGTGTCTAGTATAAAAAGTAACATTTAGCTTCCAGATTAAAATATAGTGGGGAGGGTTGGATGGGAGGGCCTGAAACAATATGAAGGCAAGTGAAGGACAACTGAAAATGAAAGCAAACACATCCTTCAGTGAGCTTTAAGAAATGTGCTGAGATCCAAAGGTTATCTGAAACTGTGTTTTGCTTTATCCAAAGAAAAGTTGTAGAAAACCCTGGCTGGTGCTGATGTCTCTAGTACTAACAGCCCCGCTAAACAGTGGAAGTTGCTTAAAAACAACATCAAAATGAATGCTATGAAGATTTTTCAGGTGGCTATTGTAAAAGTGTGAAAGTGTTTTCCCCAGCCTTTTTGAGTGGTAGATGAAATCATTATTACATTAGAACATATATTGGAGTGTTTAGCATCAGCCTTGGTTGAGAAAGTGGGAATGTTCTGTTGCTTCTTCCATTTTGGCACTTTTTGCTTGGGGCTGTTGCTATCTTCCTTGCTTCACTGGCAAGAAAGAAAGAAAAAGAAAACAAAAATAAAAACAGGAAAAAGAAAAAAAGAAAAGAAAATCACCTCTGCTGCTGACTTTTGGAGTCCTCTTTTCCCATCTGATGTTTCCTCTACAGGCGCATCACATTGCAGCATATTCTGCAGGAATATGCTCTTAATAGTTGCTTTGGGTATGGCAATGTGTATTTTACTTGAATTCCATTCCACACCCATGTGTAAAGTGTTTATCTCTCATGTTGATTGCTAATTTGCAAAAATAATCATAAATTATGATGAAAAAGAAACTGGAATGCCTTTTATACTATTCACAAGATATTGGTCATTTAGCTTTTTCCCCTCCTTTTTATGAATCTATCAATGTAAGGGCATATTTGTGAGCTAAAGCAGCAATGTAATTCATTACAAAAAGCCTGAACTTCTGTGCATGTATGTCATCATCTTTGCTTTTTCAAGACTATTCCAATGACTCTTCTGCTAGATTGCATTCTCCTTCTAGGCCGCTTTACAGGTTAATTTATAATCATGCACCAGGGTAAACTATACAGAGCTCCAAAAACATACATTTGCCAAAAATCAAGAGATTTCCAAGATGAAGACATTTCCAAGGCCCCTACACTAGATGATCACTCCAGTCCTGACATCCTTTATCCTTTTGTGATGTGATTTTTTAGTAACCTTTTTTTCACTGTAACAGGCTAGAGAAGTAAATCTAATGTCTCCTATATTCTTCTGAAGACTGAGTAGGCACAACAAATATTCTAATTCAGAATATTCGTTTTTAGTGATCATACTGCATGGCTGTTTTCATTTTTCCTTCCAGGCTTGACACAAGCAAAACTCTGTACAGTCCAGGTGAAGGTTCTTCTAGTCCTCTATCTTCACCCAGACATCTGGCTCAAGTCAGACACCTAGGGGAAATCATGAGCAGCATGATTGTGTGTAAGGCAAGCATGGAATGATATTTCCACTGAAACTAAAGCCAGCAAAAGCAATCTACGTGGTACAGGCACTACCCTAGAAGGTATTTTCTGAATGAACTAAGTATGCCTCCAAATATATGATAAACATGGTACTGTTTGCTCCTTTTAGGAACAGTAAATTTAGGATAATGCCTATGTAAAAAAAGAAAAATAAATAAAATCAGCCTTCTAGCTGCAGCTTCTTGTAGCAGGAGAAGAGGCACTGGAAAGTCTGAGTGCTTCAACGGCTTTTAATTTTTGTTTGAACTTTTCAGGCTGTATTGCTTTTCCTGTTGCTCTGACTGCATTTGTTTCTTCAGAGTATATCTTTTACTCTTGGTATTTGTGCTACTGCTTTTTGAAATAGCATGCTCTGAGAGTTCTTTTTTGGTTACCAATACACTTCTTCCTACTCCATTTAAATGTAAAACCAAGTTACATTCTTGATTTTCCCCTCCCATGTAATCTCTCATATCTTACCTTAAGTCGCTTTGTGCAATGAAATATACTAATAAGTTTTTGTCCTTGCAATATGCACAATTTGTATTAATCTTCTTTTCTAAATCCCCCTTTTTTTTTTTTTTGTTCTGTTTTATGCATTTTCTAACTCATCTTTGTTTAATTTGGATTTTAAATGTTCCAGGAAAGGACTTTGTCTTTTTATGATCTCTTTCAAGGATCATGCAAAGTTAATAGTTTGTATGAATGTTTAATAATAATAATATTCACAGAGAAGTATTTTTTAATAATAATGAAAATTCTGCAACTGCATGAATATTCTGTAATATTGCTGCTTTAAATGTTGACATTCAGGATCAAACTTCCTGAAACAATAGACTTTTTTCCCCACTTCTCTGTATGACCAATACGGTGTCTAAATATATGTTAGGCATTGATTATACCATGCAATATGTGCAGGCAGACTCCTAAATCTGCGTGGTTGCTACGCACATAAATCTCGCTGAAACCCCTGTAGACAGAAAGGCTTATATGTGCATTGCAGGAGCCTGGAAATCAGGCACATAAATACCTGCCTACCCAGGAGTTTTCTTGCAAAATTATAGATATAGAAATGGAGGTTTGGATTAATCTGGCAGGCTGCAGTAGAGCTGTAAACAAGGAATTTGTATAGCTGCTCTTTGGCGTAGGCAGTTTTTGCTCCTATCAAGCTGCAGGTTGTGTACGAGCAATGTCAGACTAACCAGATTTGAGGAGAAGTTTAATCTGCTAAACAATTTAACATTTATTAGCAAGTTTATTTGACTCAACTGACAAAGAATTTTTCAGCCCACTAACTGACTAGTTTGGGGACTTTGGGAAGCATCACCTGTCCCTTCACCTTCCCTTCAGTCAGGCATCCATAATGGGACTTCCAGCTCCCCATTTTCCTTTCAGTCTAGGTAATAAGGCTGAAGGACCCCAACTGTAACTGTCACCTTGCTTTTAAAGCTTTGATGTTACTGTCATCAAAATGACCATCTGTGCCAAATCCCTGGTTCTGACATCATTGGCTTCCAACCAGCTCATGGGATAGTTGGGTTTGTTACCATGTAAGCAAGCTGAAAAAAATGCCTTTCTGATTATATTTGCCATTGTTAGAAAAATTCATAGCATTTTTTGCATCTGCTTTCATGACAATTCAGATTTAAGTAGATGGAAGCACATACAGGGAACACTAACAGAAAGTTAGGATGCAGCAGAGACTGTAAACTGGGGAGGAAATGTTATGCAGTTGTGGAAAGATTATTTAAGGGAGACATTTTAGCAGTCTGAGAAAGTCATACTTCACACTTGCAGGTGCACTGGCAGTCAGATTTTACATTGATTGTCTGCTGTGAGCAGCGCTGTCATTACTGGTAACTCACTGTTTCTAGTATATAGCTCAGTCTCTTCAGTTTTGTCAGTGATTTTGCGCTGTGTTTAGGGGTAGTGTATGTAACGCTTCTCTGTGTGTAGTTTTTGGCTTCCTTGCTCTTTGAAGAATCAGTTGGCACTGTCGTTGGGGGGGGGGGGCTGTACCTACATTAGCACTTAAATGTACTTTTGTTTACATAGACATCTCTAATTTTCACTTGATAAGCTCTGTCTGTCAGATGGTTCTTTATCTGCCTCTATTTCTGCAAGAATCCTTCCATGTTAAGCAGCACATTGTTGAAATAACAACCTTATACTTCTTTTGACAAGTTTACATAATGTTTTCCTTTATACCTATTTTAAATGTATATTTTCAGGTGTTTAAACAATAGGTTATATAAATAACACAAGTGGTGTGTCTGTGTTTCACAAACACACAAGCTCACACACATAAAAGCATGTAGTTTCACATGGACTTACTGTTGTCAAACTGCAGTTTCCGTGGACATTGTTAGAGGTTACTGTTAGTGTCAGGCATTTCTTTAAAGAAACACGTTCTATGAAGTTGTCAGTAAGATAAAGATAGCATTTTACTTGTTCTTGCTTAAATGGCTTAAACTCAACTGCAAGCATTTACAGTAAAGAAATTGAAGTTCAGTGTTATGTTTCAACACTGATAATATATCTTTGGCATTTGCTTCCTCCTGCAGTCTTAAGCCTTTTAAGACAGGACTTTGATTACATGTGTAAAATCATAAGCGCTGACCTCCTTCCTTTTCACATATGTTCATGTTAGCCACTATTCTCTAATTTAGATTTCTCTGTTAATCCTAAGTACTCTTTTCAGAGCTTTTTTTCATTTACCACTCCTCTTAGCACTGCCTGTGCAAATCACTGTGTGTTCAGTTCTGTTGTTCCCCGTCTGAGAATGAAATCCTGACCCCAGGGAAATCAGCGGCAAAGTACATCAACTTCGATAAGCGCAGAATTTCTTCCTACCGGTTCTATATCCTGTCCCTTGATTTGACACACAGCGTCCTTGTGTCAGGAATCTGGAGTGCAACATTTATTATTTGCCATTTGTTATCTGATTCTATAAAAACAGAGAAGTTGGATCAAATTTTATCGTACAGTTGAAGTCAAGACATTACAGTCCTTTGCAGAAAAAGAAGCCAGCACAGATGACTCATTTTTACATTAACCAAGCTTGAATGAAACCGGCCAACACCAACACAAGCGCTTGCAGAGCCCAGCTAGTGAATTTCACTTGCTTATTGTTTTTATCTTGCTATGATATCAAAACTCAGATGTAAGTATGTATCTTTTCCATTCTTGTGCTTGGTATTATCGACAGCTACTGCGAAAGATAAAGCTAGTATATGAGCATAGCTTAGAAAAACCCAAACATTTTAGGACACTTTATCAATAAAAAATATTGCAGCTTTTTTTGAGTGCCTTGCAAGCTCCAGAGAGATGTGCCATATTGTTAAGTGGTCTTGTGGAAGCAGAGTTTCTTCTTTTTATGGACAGAGGTTTTTGAATAGTTATTTTCATAACAAGATGAAAATAGGACATTGTGCTTCATTAGAAAAGGATCGATATATTCTTCATTACTAAGTGAAATTCTTAGTGTGATGGGAATTTTTTTTTTCCCCATGAAGAAGCTATTTCAATGAGACTTAATTTTTGGAATAAAATACTGCTCAACATAAACAGCAATTGAGATCAGTGTCAAAGTCTGGCCCATAATTACTATTTACAAGGAAGAAAAACTAGCCTTGCCTTTGTAGTTTTGAAGGGAAAGTACGGATTTTCAATATCCTGTAGTATTTTGCTGTTATATTTCCTGATATATGTCATGATGTATCACTTCGGAGATGTTTCGCTAAATTTCTTATATGATTCAGGCCAATTATTTTTTTTACATTGTTTTCTTCTAACTTCCTCATGTATTATAAAAATTAAAAAAAAAAACAAAAAAACCAAAAAAACCTCAGCCCTTCTACGCAACATAATGGCAGCAGAAATTTATTGCTTCTTTATTACTGCTATCGCTTAGTATTACTTCTCATCAGGATTGAAAAGAGCAAGTTATATGACTGGATTTAATTAGAGGTTCTTTGTAGTTACTAGAATAATTAAAGGTATAAGGTTAAAAGAAGATATACTTTCACAAATTTTAACCAGCATTTCCATGAGTTATTTTATACATAGGTAGATTTCTCATTTCTTGTATTTTCAATCTGAAGAGAGAGAATATGTATATTTCTCATATGTATAAGTGTGTGTGCTACATGTCTGTATTTGCTTATGTGTTGATCTGGCTGATTTGTTTGCATTCTTTCTGCAGATCAGGACACCTGCACAAACCACCTGCACCTTGCAGGCACCTAATAACTTATAATGATATTCTGTCGAAGACCTAATTGCCTGTATGTAGTTGCTGTTCCTCAGAATGTTTCAGGCTGTAATTGCTTGAAACTTATCTCCTATTGCAGCGTGCGTGTATGTGCATGTCTGCTCACATGTGTGCTTGCCCATGTGGGGAGATTTGACCTAGAGCCACATACTGATTAGTAACTAACTATGATCTTTATCTAGCTCAGTAGCTGTTCAAAATAGGTATGACAGAAGGATGAGATGAATTACAGTTTGCTTTCTTGACTGCTAATATCTGCTTCATATACAATCATCTGTTAGTCAGCTGCATCCATAAAAATGTTGATTTTTTTCTTAGATTTTCTCTAACATGAATGTCTAATTTTCCACAGAAAGCAGTCATGACAGAATCTCTCAAAAATAGATATTCAAATATGCGGCCATTGTAATGTCTTATTTATGACAAAATCTTCACATTGTTTCAGTATCATGATGCTTTTGGATGGAAAAAAAATAATTAAGCATCTGATGGCTTACAGTGAGAGAGTTGTCTCTCTGTGCTTCTGAAATGGTTAGATGAATTCCATCAAGCAGTCACTGACATCATCAGTTACTACAGTTACTGAAGACTCTTTCTTGTCTTGTTCTTTGAATATCCTAAAAGGAAGAAGAGTGCACAACTGCTTTTTTGTGCTTTACCTCTTCATAGTTTAGAAAAAAAGTAGAATCAAAGAATCATAGAATAGTTTGGGCTGGAAAGGATCTTAAGATCATTTAGTTCCAAGCCTTCTGTCATGGTTGCTATAAGGAAGTTAAACAGCAGTGGATGCCATATTAATGTTTAGTGTATACCACTAATGAAAGGGCTTCCAGTTGGACTCAATCACAACCCTTTGAAACCAGCAGTTTAGGCAGCTGCCAGTCCTTCCCTTCACTGTCCATATATCTGGATTGTATTTTATCGGTTTGTCTGTGAGGGTCTTGTCATGATGTTTAAAACATAAGTGGGAGTGCTACTGTGTGCATCCCATGAGGTCCCACTGCCCTTTGTCCAGTTTGTTTAAATGTACCCTAGTGAGATGCTGCATCCCTGAAGGTAGATCTTACTTGCTCCAGACTTCCCACAGGTCTCAGGAGCCTGGAATTCCTGAAGGTCAATCTTTCAGGTGAAGAACTGGAGCAACTTAGCCTTTTTTCATATCCTCTGTCACCAGATGCCCTGCTTCACTCAGCAGTTGGCCTCTTTTCTCTGATCTTCCTTTTGCTGCTGATATATCCATAGATGCCCTTCTTGCTGCCCTTCATGTCTCTAGTCCAGTTCAGCTGCACACAGGCTTTGCTTTCCGAACCCCATCCCTGCCTGCTCAGACAGCATCTCTGCATTTCTTCTGGGTTACCCTAGCCTGCTTCCATCTCTTGTACACTTCCTTTCCATGTTTGATCTTGGACAGGAGTTCCTTATTCACCCCTTATTTACTTGAGAGACAGGTATCTGCAGACAGGTATCTTGAACTCCTCCTTTTCATTTTATTTTATTTTTTTAATCAGTTATGTGGAGCTCACTGCTTATATCTACTCTGATTATACAGACTACATTAATGTTGTCTCTGACTAAAATAGAGACACACTTCTTCCATCTACTTATACTATGATGGGGAATACCTTTGGCAGCCTAGAGGATTATCCATGATTTATCTATGTGGACTCTTGGGCAGAATCTTGTCACACATGCAGTATTAATCTGGAAAGAAAGGGTCTGTTTTTAAGAACTTTCTGGATATTGAGTCATTCATGCCATTATAATGCATGGTATAATTCATTGAGCTGCTGGTCTATGAAATAAATTTTGAGTATTACATTTTACATAGCTCCTTATGTGCTGCTCACCCCATGAGCTTTAGGGAGCAGATTAGGATCATTCTCCTTGCACTGCATGGAGCTTACACCAATGTGTAATGTGTAGATGTGTCAGTATTGTAATGTGTGTTAGTATTGTAATGTGAAGGTCCTTGAATTTGTCCAAAGGGGGGCAACAGAGCTGGTAAAAGGGCTGAAAGGAATGTCCTGTGAGGAGTGGCTGAGGACTTCTGGCTTGTCTAGTTTGGAGAAAAAAGAGCCTGAGGGGCAACCTCATTGATCTTCACAGCTTCCTGAGGAGAAGAGGAGGTGGAGGTGCCGAGCTCTTCTTCCTGGTATCCGCTGATATGATGCATGTGAACAGTTCAAAGCTCAGCCAGGGGAGGCTTAGATTGGACATATTAGGAAGTATTTCTTTATGAAGAGGGTTGTCAAACCCTGGAACAGATTTCCTAGGAGGTGGTTGAGGCTCCAAGCTTGCTTTAAGCCTGCTTTAACTTTTGGTCATTCCTGAATCATAGAATGGCTTGGGTTGGAAGGGACCTTAAAAATCATCTAGTTCCAAATCCCCTGCCACTAGATCAGGTTGCTCAAAGCCCCGTCCAACCAGGCCTTGAACACTACCTAGGAAGGGGGCATCCACAGCTTCTCTGGGCAACATGTTCCAGTGTCTCACCACCCTCATAGTAAAGAAATTCTCCCTAATATCTAATCTAAATACCCCCTTTCACTTTAAAACCATTCCCTTTTGTTCTAAGGCTACATACCCTTGTAAAAAGTCCCTCTCCAGTTTTCTTGCAGGCTCTTTTTAAGTACTGGAAATGCCTGAAGTGCAAACTGCCTGAAAGGGTCAGGCAGTTTGACTAGATGATCATTGTAGGTCCCTTCCAACTGAGATTACTCTGTTCTATTCCATTCCATTCTATTCAATGTAAAGGGGGATTTGTAATTGTCAACATACAGAATCAGAACATGATATAAAATATCCAGTATACTGATTTTTTTGAGGTACAGTCCAGACCCAGTTATTCCATCCACAAATTGTTTATAGAAAGAGTAAATACAAGAGCCAGCTGCGATAGTTACTTGTCCAGTGTTTTGTGGTTTGCAGTTGCAGTTGGTGTTGATACCTGAATTTTAGCCATGAGAGTAAGGGATGTGCTATCTCATCCTGTAGCTGCTGTGACTACCTTTAGGGCTCTTAGGACACATACAAGACCAGGAAAATATTTTCTTCATTGCAATTTGCTGGATAAAAAAGATGGATTAAGAGGGGCTGCAAAGTTTGGGATTTTCTTCCTCTTACCATTTGATACAAAGACAGCGCTAGGATTTTAGAAAATAGTTCATAATACGGATCACATAAATTGAGTTGTTGCAGGCGTTGCTGCAGTCTGATTTTCATGAAGGAGGGATGGTTTCAGATCATTTCTGGATGGAAGATTTTCCTGGAGAGTGGGTAATATGGTATTTCCCTATTTCCTGGTGGCGTTGAGTATAACTATAAAAATATGTCCCTTAAAATCACATGCAGATTGTTAATGTTGATTACAACATTTCTTTGTAATTGGAACTATGGCTAAGCCCTAGAAGGAGAATTTGGCAATATTAAGTAAGTGATGTAATGTTGCGTATCATGCTTCTTCACGGACAGATTTATCTGATGCTTGTTTACACCTAAACTGGAAATCCATTTTGCAAATTTTTAGTAGATCCATTTATTATAAGTTGGTAAAACAAATTTATTGCCATGGAAACAATATTAATTTTTTTTAATAAGCCACAGCACAGGGCTAGTTTTAAGTAATCTGATAAAAATAATTAAGGATGAGGAGACTTCAGGCAATATACTCAGCAGGAATACCCGTGTGCTGCTTAGTAGTTCGCAGACCCTTCAGTATGAAGTGGCTAACTTGATAGTCCAGGTGTTGTGCATTGTGTGTTTCATGCTGTGCATCTTTGGGAACTAAAATATTTGCCCATGTCACTGAAAAACAGAGATGGATTTTTCTCATTAACTGAATCCCAATAAGGTAATCATTGTAGACTTTTGAAATGGATCCGTTTATTTTATGTGTATTATTCATTCCACCTAAGAAAACCCGTTAGCTAATCATATTTTAATGACCTAGGAGACTTTGAGAAAACTGTAATTAATATTCAGAAAGTAGTCTATATTTTGTTCTGCAATGTGCATTTAATTAAAGGAAACAAACTGAAAAACAGAACAGTAACTTTGGTTAAACATTTTAAAAAAGGTTTTCAATTGAAATCTTAGTGGAGCAAGTTATTTCAATAAAAAGAAAGTAGTTGTTTCTAAGAATTGAATGAATAATTTTGTGGTTTATATGGTTTTTTTCCCCAGTTCCAAATTGGTTAAGTTAAAGGATTAGAAAAAGTCATATTAATCTTCATTCAGTTTGTAAGAAAAGGATTTATGATAATTTGGAGTTTAATAAAGAATTAGATTTTTTTCACATGAGTTTTTCTTGGGGTTGTGAAAGATACTTTTGATACATGGTGTACACTAAATATCTATTTACAGAGCAGTTGTTCCTTGTACCTTGTATTACGGTGAGTTTCTACTGCTCTGTTGGACCACATCTGCACTTTACTATACAATACAATAGAGAGATTCAACCTGTGGTCTCTTGACATGAACTGTGCCTGCAATTGGAAGTTAACCACAGCATTATGCTGTGCCTTAGTTAATTAACTGTGTGACTGGCAGGTATAACTAGGCCAAGACTGGCTCTGTGCCAATGGTGTTGTCTTGTTATAGGAATCAGATGCAGTATTTTCCCAGTTCACTGTACCATGTAAACTTCTCCAGCATGAATTGGTCTTAGCAATTAGGTTCTTAGGGTTTAATCTGTGTTTCATTATGCAGTGCAGAAATTACTAAGAGGGTAGTTTAGTGTTGAATATCCTGAATACTCAGTGGAGTTAGAACGATGATTTGACTTTAGCTGATGTACATCTAAAATATGACAACTGTTAGATATCCAATATATACTTCTATAATTTTAAATTTGTCAGAGTATAGAACCACTCAGAAAAATTCCACCCAATATCTGGTCTCATTTCTGACCATGAAATGAGTTGACATACCAGGAGTAAATATATTTTAGCTAATCCTAGACTGCTGAGGGCTCTGATTCTAACACTCCTTCTGCAAAGGCAAGCAGTGGTCACTGAGGAAGGCCATTCATTAAGAGAACATGGAAAGTTAAAAATAGAATAAATACAATTTATGGAGGGTTGTGCTTTGTTTTGGTTTTTAATAGCATGCAGTACCTCATGATTCTGAGTTCATCATAAAGAATTGAGCCAAGTTAGGATAACTTCCAGTTACACTGTTTCAGAGCTACCATTAGAATAATTAGGATGATTTTTCCTTTCAGAAAAACCTGTATAGGAAGCTTGCTTAAAATTTCTTGCTTACTGAGACCATCATTACTTGGCTTTCATTTGAAGAATAATCCCATGGCATACCTAGTAAGGGATTGCTAGTCTTTGTTTTCATTGTTTCTGATTTGCAAGCTGTAATAAAACCTACAACATTTGCAAGCTGTAATAAAAACTGAATTAGTCTGATGCTGAATCAAATTTCAAGGTCACAAATCACAGGTTTATCTGATGCCATAGTCAATCAACACTTTAACTTTTGTAATGCCTATGTGTCCTGGGAACTCTTGTAGTCATCAAAGGGAGAAACAGTGTTAGCTGCTAAGTGATCTACAGCTTGAATTAATCTGGCCTCTAGTATTGGAATTGAAGACATTTTTGCTAAAATGCTGCTGTCTTGTTTTTTTGGGCGGATTTTAATCTTGTTTAGAAATGTTGCTATTTGTAATGAAAATTCTTAAAAAAGTGCTTAGTCAAATAAAAGAGCCAGCTGCCTTGTAACTTCCTAGTTATCTGCCATTTTTGACCTAGAATATTTGCTGATATAATTCACATCTCAAATAGGGGGTTTACATACTGGGGTATTGGCATTACACGGTCTTGTTCATAGTGCAGCAATGTGTTTAGTTGTTGGTTTAAGGTAATGCACTTGATGACAGTATCTTACATATAGGTGAGTTTCATCCAGGGGCCACATCTTTAAAACTTTCAATGATGTAAATTCTTTAATAGTGCGATTTCCTGAAAACAAACAAAGTTTCTTTTTACTCTGTCATCAGTAACTGGCTTGGGAATCTCAGCCCAGATCTGCATAGTTATGGAAGAGCCTACCATATACTGAGATTTCCAAAAGGTGCTGAAATAGCTTAAACCTGTCTAGCTACACTTGAACTCTGCTTTCCAAAATCTCCTGTAATAATCTCCCATGTATATAAATTTCAGTATTTGCCTTTTTCATTTGTTCTATAATCTTGAATATGCTTGTTTGTATATTACTTTCCTTTCCTGTTTTACAAATCCTAACTTTTAGCTGTTATTATTATTTGATTGAAGGTAATCTCTTTCATAATGTATTAGATATTCTCTGGGTTTCCCTTGTTAGTTAACTTACCAGATAAACAGAACTAGAAGAATGCTGTGATTCTTATTTCCTCATCATAAGCAAAAATTTTAGTATTTCAAGATATATTTTTCCAGGAGATTCGATGAAGATTTTCTTTAGTGTTTCACTTTAACTTGTACATTTTCCTTATGTCACCTTCAAGAGGGTCCCAATGGGTGACTTTCTGAGTGGTGTAAATACTTCAAAACCTGATTAGACAAAGCATGTGTGAAACACAATAAAAAATTTTTTTTTCAGATACCAAAAGCATCTTCATACATTCATGTTGGCTGGAGATGCTTCAGACAATACCTCTATCCTGGGGGCATTCTGTTAACTCTTCTTCTAAACATGTATGTACTTAAATGGATTTATTATTTTTTGTAACTTTTCTTACTTTCCTTCCACTAGATTTTTAAGGTGTATTGATAGCATAACGGAATTACAAAATAAAATTTTGTTTGATTTTGAGTTGAGCTTTGTAATGTATCCAAAATCCATGTTAAGTTTCCCTGCAGATAAAGTTGGGGAGAAGGGAAAGGTGGAACAAAACATAGGAAGGAAGATTAGACCTCAGTCCCCTGAGGTGATTACTTAATATGTGTGTGTGTGTGTGTAATTCTTTTTGCCTTACTTCAGAAAGGACACAAAACCTAAGAGCCTAAAATCTGACATCAAAGAAATTGCACTTCATATATTTTCAGATAGTAACTTCAGGATACTTTGAAATAACCAGTCTCAGGATGCAACTCCAGGCATTGTCCCTCTTTCAGATTTACTAAGAAACTGTATCACTGCTAAAAACATCTCCTGTGTCTTCACTGATGTTATGCAAAATCTAGGAGTGAGAAAAATTATGCCTTCAACTATCCTACAAAGTAACTAAACTATTATTAGATGCATTTAATGGCTTCCAGTTGCCAGTATGGTTGAAATGAGGGTCTGGATTCTCAAAAAATAATGTTCAAGAGAATTTTGGGAGGATATAAACTAACTACATATTGTCAATATGATTATATGATGACACTTTTTTAAAAAATGTTGAAGTGTCCAGTTTCCTACCAGTTTAACCAAGGTCATAGAAAATAACTTTATTTCTTTCCCTTTTGTTCTGTGTAGCATTTAGACTGTGAATGACTTATTGTTTTGGTTCTCATTAATAGTTTTGTTTAAACATTTGATCTTTTTTTCCATCACTGTGGTTTGTGAATTGAGAAGAAGGTGTGACTAGATTTGATTCCCAAGATTATGTAAACTCATTGCCCTTAATGGAAAATCTTTATCTTGCAGGTATCTTTAACTATGTGTATAAACCCTAGATGAAAATAGAAATGCTTTCTCTCACAGGTTATTTAAAAGCAATTTTCTAATCATCATTCTTACTCCCATTTGATGAGGTGAAGAAAATTTGGAAATGAATGATTTTTTGAAAATAGCATATGTGCATGCACTATAATTTAAAACAAACAAGCAAACAAAACCCCCAATCCTTCAAAATTCTTCCCAGCTGTCATATCTGACAGGGTGCAAATGAAGATTGGAATAATGTTTATTCATTTATTTTTCCCTGGTGACAGATAAATCCTTGAAGGGGAAGAACTGAGGAACTATGCTGAAGGCTCTCTAATATTTTTGTAGCTGCAGAGTCAAGTGGGTTATAGACATTTGAGCAGCCTTTCCTTCCATTTAAGGCTTTACCTTGATCGTTCATCTTGAGATTTACTTGAATATAGTAATATTCTATTACACCTCTACATGCTACACTAAGGCTGATGCTGTTAAAAGGCTGCACTGAATCATCAAACATGGTAATACTTGGGAGAGCACCTGTCTATTATATAATGCTGTGGGAGGCTGGCCTCTGCGATTATAAGGAGAATCTGACCTTGTGAAGGAGAACATCTTTAAATGCGTGTGTACAGAAAAGCAACATAAGGGAATAGATTTCAAGATTCAGCACTATTGCCTAGTAAAAGACAGCCCTAACTGCTGCTGTCCTATCACACAGGGTTAATTTTTTATTCATTTCCAGAAAGAGGAACAGTTAGCTATAGCAAGGCATATACTGTTCTTTTATTGCTAAAATACAGGGAAAGCTTTTTTTCAGAACATTTTTTCCAGTTTACCTGTTTGATAAATATGTGATTCTTAAGGGACAAGTTCAGGAGAGCTGAATATAGAAGTACAGCTGCCTGGGAAAGGAGCAGGAGGGGAAGGGCAGCCAAACCAGAAAGGCACTTTACATACATAATGGGGTGTAGAAAAGTGGGTGTTTGTAAATGCCTCACAAAAATGGTTCTAAGATGACTTCAGGAGTTTTCAGGAATTGGTACTTAACTGTAAAGTTGTTCAAAATTAACAAGAAACAAACAGTTGTGAAAGTTTTTAGATCTTTATATTGGTAGTTAATTACAGTACAAAGATACAGAGCTTCATTTCTGAGCTAATGTCACAAATGGTGTAAAAAAACTAAACCAACAAAACATATGCTCAGTGCTTGAAAAAAACAGGAGTTGAAGAATGGGTTTGTGAATTCCCAGAAGCTCCTAAGCATCTAATACATCAACAAGCACCTAAATATATAACCAGAATTCTGTAAATGTTGAGGAATCAGGAGTTAACTTTACCTACTTTACCTTTTAACATATTTTTTTCTTTTTCTTTTTTTTTTTTCTTAGGTCTTTTTAAAGGCATGACAACAGACTTCTCCAAAATACTAATACCCATATATTCAACATCATAGTTGGGTAAGAAAAAAAAGCAGATATGCTGGCAATCTGATTCTAGTCCTGCTGACTTTTAAATTACTTGGGATAGTTAAGTTGGAACACAGACATTATTCACTTTAAGTACTGATACCTCGTGAAACTTAATTTTAGTTATTTCTAATGGTAATTGAGGAAGTAAATCCTAAATCATCAGTTTACTAGCAACTTGGTCAATTTTCAGTCATCTTGTTGGCAAGCATTAACCAGGGTATTTTCTATATTTCATAGTTTGAATCAAGTAATGAATAAAAAAAAAAAAAATCAGAGAAAAGGGAAGGGAAAATAAGAGACTGCAAGCTGCTTCTGAGCTTTCTTCCGTTCCACAGTCCTTGACTCCAGTGGGAATTTCATATAATATTTCATTAACATCCTGAAGAAGGAAAATGAGGGCCATATTTTGAACCAGCTCTGACTTTAGATGGTTGTATTAAAAAGAGAGATGTTATGAAAATCTGTTCAAATAAAGGACTTCCAGGCAGAGAAGTGCCTGAAAATGTTCTTTATCATAATTTTATCATCTTTGATCATAGTAAATAGGTATAGACCATAAAACGTAAATCATAAACTGTTAGTAAGTGCAGGGAGAGGCTGAAATGAACTTCTCTGATGTACTATATAGTGAAATTATAGTTTTGTGACACACATGGTTTCAGAAATAATGGCACATGAAAGGTGATGATTTATAAGTACCGTGTTAGCCATTTTCTAAAAGTTGGCTCTTTTAAAGACCATACTTTTGGACTTAGCCTCTTGCAATGAAGTTGCATGTTCTGAATGGGAAAAATTCACTGGTCAAATTGTTTTCATTGAGGTCCATGTTTTCCTGCTGTCCTGGGTTCAGCAGTAGCAGTCATTTTTTTCTCCTTGGTAGCTGGTGCAGTGCTGTGCTTTTGACTTTTGGTCTGAGAACAGTGCTGATAACATCAATGTTTTTAGCTACTGCTTAGAATGTTTACTCTGACCAAGGACTTTCTGAGCCTCATGCTCTGCC
>WYDI02027619.1:0-27454 GCA_009867235.2 Psittacus erithacus | reverse complement strand
CCCTGGCAGAGCATGAGGCTCAGAAAGTCCTTGGTCAGTCTAAACATTCTAAACAGTAGCTAAAAACATCGGTGTTAGCACTGTTCCCAGACCAAAAGTCAAAAACACAGCGCTGCACCAGCTACTAAGAAGAAGAAAAATGACTGCTACTGCTGAACCCAGGACACAAAATAAAGCCCGGATTTCACTGGGAAGGAGGGTAGAATAAGGCACAAAAAAGGCAAAGTAATCTTTAGTGATACTTCTGAAATTATATTGTGTTTTTCTAAGCTTTAGAGAGAGGGAGCTTTAAGTGCAATGGTCTGGCTGACACTGCAGGTTTGGCTTGTTTGTTGGGTTTCTAATGTTTAGGGTCATCATCTTATAATTAAAAACCTCATTGGTGCTGCTCTTCTCATCTTGGCTTGTTCTCTGCCTGTTGTGCCTTACAGCACTCTCTGCAAGACGGGAGTTGTTCTCTGTTGTTGGAAGCCAGCTGGGACAGACGGAGATTAAATGTCAACAAAGGTCACAGAAAGCCTGAGCAGAGCTCCCATCTCTGAGCCCCACAGTAGCAAAAGGCTGGACTCTGCCTCTTCCTGTTGCACAGGGCTCAAAACCCCAATTGCTAATTCTGAGCGACATGCTTAAGTGCTGAGCTAAGACTCTAGGAGGTGAACCTTGGAGGATATCATGATATCCTGCACAAACACAGGTTGCACAGTTGGACCCAGAGGCACATGGACCACTGGCAGATGCCTTATACATGTCACCCTTCAGCACCTGGCCTCAAGTGGCCACCAGAAGCTGACAAGAGGGACGCTGGTGTCTAGGGAAGGCAATGGGGAGCTAGGAGTGTTGCCTGCATCGGGCTCCCACTGTTCTCAGGAGCACAGGGAGATGACTGGGCTCCTTTTCATACGTCTCCACTCAAAGCTGCCACTGCTCTACCTTGAGCACTGCTTTGTGCTTCAGGGTGTATTTTTCTACAAGGACTTTTAAGGCGACTCCTATCATCTGTTTGGTCTTTTTAAGCTATGAGCCAAATGTATTCCCGCTGACACCAGTGCACTTGCATGGATGCCATTGTGATGGTTCTTCTGCCAAGGGAGATGGCTCCACTGGGCTTGACGGAGGTGCGCCGAGAAAGGAGGGTCACCATGCCAACACTTGGTGGGACTCAGAGCTGCATCTTGCTCCTCTGGAGACCAGTTTGGAGAAGGGCCTTTCTTATTTTCCCTCTGTAAAATTGCATTTTAGGGCCTATAAAAACAAAAAGCAGAGCTGAGAGGCCATCACTGGTTAGGCCTGGTGCAAAGGCACCCAGGGGCAGAGGTGATGGGCACAGGAGGTTGCCTGGTCACCCCTGCAGCCTCCCAGGTAGCCAGCCATGCGTGGAGATCTGCTTGGGGTTTGCTGTAAGCAGCACAGTAGAAGTCAATCCCGGCCGGATGAATTGGCATCGCTGCTCCAGCCAGCAAGGCTTGGTCCCTAGGGAGCAGTCTCACAGGAGGCACTGGCTCCTGTCACCTGGGTGTCACATCCCATGGGACTGAGCATGTCCTGAAGCTGTCCCAACTCAGCAGGGACAGGGGCAGAGTGTGCCCAGCCTCCAGGATGGGGACAGGGACTGAGGTGCTGGGGCACTGCCCCCAGACCCACTGCTGGTGTAGGTGAACCAGTTGAAGGTTCCAGAAAGATTGGCTATTACATCCCAAACTGTAGAGAATTTGGAAGGGAATGACACTGATGGATTTTTTTCTTTCCTGTGTGTTCCATGCTGGTTCTGTGCACACAGAGCAGGGCCTGGAACCAGCCGGGTGCTACTCCCTGCTCTGGTGTCGCTTTGTTTTACTCTCTGGGGAGAGGATGGAGAATAAAAATGTTATTCACTTCCCTCTGAAAAGCTCTTGACATTTTCCCCATAGCTCTCATTCCAGAGCTAACCTTTCACTCGGAGTTTGTTGGAGGAACTCAGTTATATTGGATGCCTCTGTGATATAATTCTCCTCTCCCCCTGCTTCCTCCCTTCGTGCTTGTTTCTTCTCACTGTTATTTCCGTATGTCCTCTCTCCACCCAGCCCTCCCTGATGATATTTGGAGCTGTTTGGGTGTGGGCAGTGTATTCCATTCAAACCATGTCCTGCCATGAACGTATCCCAGTCCGCTGGAATGTGGTTTGGGACAAGAGGGGTAGTGGGCAGCATCTTCCTATATCCCCATGTTCAATTCCAAATGGCAAATGGATCACTTTCCATTAAGTGTGCCACACATTTGAAAAAAGCAGAAAACCAAGAGTGATGGTGAGGTTCAGCTGACCGAAGGCATGAGCCAAGTCTGCCTGCCTGGGTTTGATGCTATATCAAGCACCAGCTCAAACCGTAGACCTACCATGGAGATACTGCGCATGTTTGAGCTCTTGTCCTCCCATTGCTTTGTACATACATTGTCTGCTGGGGAAATGCTCCATTTTAGGAAGTGACTGGAAGCATTTACAACAAATTATTTGGAATCAATGAACCCCCTGTGAAGGGTCTGCCTCCCACTGGTGGGTGCTCAGGAGAAGGCATCTCAGTGCTCTGCTCCTGCAGCTCCCCCATCGGCGTGGTCCTGGTTGACAACAGGTTACCCCGAGAGGGCTGATAACACCCTCGTGTTCCAGTTTGTAAGGTAGCAATCAGATCAGGTCAGGTTTATGATCCACCTAGCTTATTACTATCTCCATTAGTAGCTGCTAGCAGATGTTGGGAGAGAAGGATTATTACTCTCGCAATGCATACTTAGCTGGCAGATTATTGAAATTTCTTTCTAATCCTAAGCAGTTACTTGGGAGGTATAAATCCTTGAGTGATAGCACTTATATTCCTCTGTACTTTGATCTTGGCTAGCATAGCTGATGATACTCTGATTAATCTGATTATTGTTCCTGAAAAAAAGTATCGTGTCCCTGGCATCGGTACTGGAGGTATTGAGTTCCCCAGGGAACTGTGTTTCTTGTCAGATCTGAACATTTAAATAATCGAGCTCAGAGGCACCTTCTCTCTTAAATGGGGATTTACACCTCTGTGTCCTTTGAAATTCATTTCTTCCTCTAAGTGACTCAAATCCCCTCAATGTTTTCAGTCTGCCTCTGCACGAGTTCCTCCCGTGCTCCCAGCAGCCGCGTTGCTCTTCCTGCCCCACATCTGCCAGCACAGCAGGACCACACGCAGTGTCACAGACGAGGGACCCACTGATGTATGGACCTGCTTGCTAATAGGACAGTTTTATTTACCGCTCATTTCTGAGCACAAACAAGCATCTTTGGAGCGGGCACTGAGGTGTTCATGCTCAGGAGTGCCTCCATCTCTCCCTCAAATGGTTGGGGTTAATTTGGAGCTTCGTTAGCAAGTGTGATGGGTCGTAATTGTTGTTCACCGAAAGCTGTACCTTGGATGTGCTTGCCCTGAATTTCATCTGCCGACACACTCTTGGATTCCCTGAATGAGCTGACTCCTTCCAAAGCTACTTCCATGTTTTTCCAGTCCCATCTGACATTCTTCCCCTCTGTAAAGGTTTGCCTTCTTACTGCATATGTATCCCCACTTAGGATGCTCCATTATTCCACTCTACAGCCATCATTTTGGTGCCTATGCATTGGAAGGCATCCTTCTCCTTCACCATCTGCTCCTTCCCATCCTCTTTCATTTCTCCTCTCTGGACTGACCAGGCTCAGCTGAGGTCTGTTGCTCAGAAGAGCGTGCTTTGGCATTTGTTTGCTTTTCAAGAGGCAAGGAGGACCCAGCGGCTCAGCAGTGCTTTATAATCCCATGAGCATCTCCATGCAAAGAGCTGAACAAATGCACTTTCAGGGGTCCTTGGAAGAAAAGCTTTGCTACAGGTTTTCTGGAGTCACATCTCCACCCTCCCCTGCACTCGTTTTTCTTCCTTTCCCTGCCATTTGAACAACAAAAAATTAGGACATGATGGGAAAGGCAGAAATGGATGGCAGTGGTTCTACTAGACTGCAAACTTGGCATGCCTCAACCCTGGCAAGGTTGAAGGGAAGACAAATACCCATCTCATAGCACCTTGTACAAACAAGGTAGCGAAACCCTGGTTCTGGCTCGGGGTCTGGTGCCTGGTGGTGTGCTTCGAGAGGGATGCAGAGTGAAAGAGAGACAGAAGGACAGACAAGCGGATTAGAAAGCAAGGGCCTAGGTGCAGGTATTGCAAGAAGAGGTTGGGGTTTTTCTGGAGAAGATGGAGGTAAAACATGATAACAGTGTTCAGACACATAAAAGGTGGCTGTTGCTGGGAAAGAGACAGTATGAACCCCTCCTCCTTCCCCATCTCCCTGAAGCCCCTGGCTGCGGGAGCCATGTAACACACTGAGGGGCTGAGCTCAGAGATCCCAAAGACTCAAACACAAGATCGAATTGTAGTTATCCTGCATCATGATTTTGAAGGCCATCTTCTAGCCAGATGAGAGGAGCATGAAGGGTGTATGTATAAGGGTTAGCTTGTGCTTGCGGGAGTCACCCTGATGGCAGCCCTACAGCAGCGTGGTTCAGTGGCTCTTGCGTTGCTCTGGATTTCAGTGTCAGTGCTGTGCTGGTCACACCAAGGTGCTGCCATCTCGGCCAAGGATGCCTCCAAGGCTCCTCTCTAGGGCCCAGGCAGCAGCAACTGCTCAACTGCATGTTTCAACCCTGAAGTGGAACATGCCCATGTCCTTATGAACAGTGCTGAATCAGCACCTCCACACTTCTTACCCGCCTGTAAGATCTTTTGAAGCTGGTGATATCTTGAGCTAGAGATTTCTTCTGGCTTCAGCAATTCATATGCTTGTGCACTGAATGACAAACACCCAAGCATCCCCTGCGGCCAGCTCAGCAATGGACAGGTGGGGTTTGTGTGCTTTCCTTCTGCTTCACCACTTGCCCAGCTCAGCCTTCAGCAGGGACACGTCTCACTACACTTATCTATATATTTCTTCTTCCCTCGCTTCTCAGAGAAATCAATTCCATTCCCCAAACAATAGCAAAGGCTTTGAGGAGATATTGATCTGTGAGAGAGCCAAAGAGGGGAGCATTTGTGACACAGTGATGCTCTTTTGTAAGTAAAAGATAATTGCCAGATCATGGGGACATTTGCTGAATAGGATGATATTAAATAGGCATCAGGGTGAAGGGCACCAGGGCCTCCAAATGAAATATCAGAATAGTGCTTCCTCCCCAGCAGCTCCAGCTCCTCCTCCCTGCTTCTCTCTGCCATTTCTCCAGCTTCCCACCTCAACCCCTCCTTTTGTCCCCCCACTCCATCCAGTTCATCTCTTTGTCCCCTTCCCATGTTCCCAGTCATCCTGTCTCACCCAAATAAATGCCAGGTAATGCTGCCTCGAATGCAGCCCCTCCTCACTGGCTGGGGATCCCTGCTGCAGTAGGAATGCACCTGGAGCCTTGAGGCTGCTGTCCCCCAAAGCAGAAAGAACTGCTCATCTTGCCTTGGATTTGCCAAACCCTGGTTCATTTGTTTAAGTGCTAGTAGGGAAAATAGATGTCTGCAGCAGCACTGAACACTGTAGCAATGAACTCCACAGTGATTTTAATAGTTTTCAGATAAGGGGCCTTGGATGGGGCAGAGGCCTGTCCCCTGCTGTGAAGCTTCAGCAAACAGGACTGAGGTAGGGGTGGCTGCTGGAGGACCCAGAGCCCAGGCTTGTACTGCTGATGGTGGGTTCCCCATTTGAGCTCATGGTTGACTCTTGGTGTGCTGGTAGCAGCATGTGTGCTTGGACCACTCATCCACTTGTGCTGTCGCCAGGAGGTCCCAGGGCACTGGTGAGTGCGGGGACCTGGTGTAGCCATGACCGTGCTGTAGATGGAGGGTGAGAGCTGGGTGTGCTGGGAGGGTCAATGACTCCTAGAGCAAGAGCAGAGTTAGAAAAGAGGTGCTTGGGAGCCTTGTCTCCACCCATGCTGCTCCTGGGACCTCATGGGATGCTTTCCCCTCCAGAGCAGCCATGGATGATGGTTCGGTTCAGCTCATGGAGGAGCCACAGCAGATTTGTTGCCTGAGCTCTCCAGGGCATCCCCAGCTCCAGGATGCACAGTCCCAGAGCAACAAGGCCCTTGGCACAAGGTGTGTTCTCAGATGTCACGCTGGCAGGCAGCTCCTCTGCCTGGGCTCAGCGTTGTGGGCACTCGAAGCCACGCGGGGATGCTCGATTGCAGGGCTGGATGATGATGACTGGGAGAGCTGCTGCCAACTGCATCTCGTGAATTGGCACAGCACAACGTAAGAAAAAACAACCCATGAAATACTACTGCTGCTAAAATGTCCCTTTTTAAATACACTGACGCTGGTAGTTTTCTCTTAATTACTCACTGATACGCTACAAATGAATTATGGTGCATTTTGCAAGGTTGATGGGTTCCTTGTAAGAGGAGCAAACCTTGGACCATGGGCTCTGCAGGCCCAGGAGGGAGGAGAGAGGGGCCCATCCCTCTGCAGGGGCATCAGGAGTTGCATGTCCCACCAGCCCTCACAGGCCCACCACATCTCATCCAGTTCATAGGATCTGCCACCACAGCCTGAACACCATCAACGTCTGTGGTCACACACTGTTAAAACCTGGAGGGGGCAATCACTGTGTGCATATTGTGTGGGCAAGTGATGCCAGGGCCCTTCAGCCTCCCACCTGCTCTGCAGGTTCCTTTTGATTCCAGCACATTTCCAAACCCCCTCTCCAGCATGGTGGTTCCTCTAAAGAGGAGACATTTCCCAGCTGCTGCCAGTGTAGTGTTGGAGGTTATGCAGCGTCTTCCTTTATTCCCAAGGCAAAAGGGCTCTGGTGTCTGAGAGCGTGAGCCGATAACAGCAGCAGCTACCTTGACTTCAGCACACATGGAGCTGGCATCTCTGCTGGGGCTGCTTCTGTTTGTTCCGCCTGGTTCCTGCTGCTCCTGTGCAGCACCTTCAGGTTTTGCACCTTTGGGTTTTGCACCTTTGGATCCCGTCCGAGCAGGGTGTTGGAGCAGCAAGCTGTATTTCCATGCCACAGTCAGCTGCAGTTTCCTCCAGCAGCCCTGTGTTTTGGTGTTACTAAGTCTCTTGGTGTTAATTCCCTGCCATCACCAGGCAAGAGCCGGTGTCGCAGCCTCGTCAGCACGGTGCAGAAACACGGGCATAGGGCGCCTTGTGCCTTTAAAATAAAATAAATAAAAATAAAAAATAAAAAGCCCATTACCATTATTGAATAAAATACCAACAATTCTTTTTTTTAAAAAAAAAACCCTCTTTTAAATATTGTTGCTGCATTTCCAGCTGTTAAAATCTTCTGTATTTAGTTATCATAACAACAAAGTGCTGCGGCTGATTTGAGCAGCGGGGCGGCAGCACCATTATTCAGAAGGGCTTTAAGCGGTTGGGTTTTCTTCCTCGCAGTGGTGCTCTCTCGCCTATTCAAAGTCCCTTTGTTGCCTTGGCACCTCTGGCTGGGGTGGTGGAGGTGGCACCTGCGCATTGGCAGAGGGCCCCGCCAGCGCTTGGCAACGCGGCTCCGGCGGGATGCCGGGAGCTGGGCAGCGCCGTGTCTGTGGAGAGCGAAGCTGAAAGCTCTGCTGCTTCACAGGGAGGCCTCGCGCTGCAGAGTTCATGAGGAGGAAGGAAACGGAGTGAGTGAGACCTGGGATGCTGCTGCCAGGAGCGCAGGGCTGTATAGAGAGGTCTTCTTGGCCAAGCAGAGCCCATGGGTGCTGGAGGAGGCAGATTGCCTGCAGCCAGGTCTGGCAGGGCAGGAGGGGATGTGCTGTGTCAGTGGTTTGACAAGGCCATCCCTAGCCTGAGTACAGAGGCGTCGGAGCAAGGCAGAGATGGTAGGGAATGGGTGCACAGAGTGAGCATCTGGAGGTAGGATCCACGGGCTTGCTGGTTGAGCTGGATAAATGATGTTATGAAGAGCACGCTAAGTCATGTAGCTTGCTCCTGGCCTCGGGATCACAAGTGGCAGTGGAGAGCAGCTGGGTAACGCAGGATAGGGCCTGGCAGCCCCCCTGCAGCAGTGTGTTGAGGGCAGCTTGGTTGGGGGATTGGAGGTTCATGTGAGAATCGTAAGGTGAGATGATTGCTGAGCACTTGGTTTCATCACCCCAAGTTGGTGGGGATGGAGAAGAGGGCAGAGCACCTGGTGTGGGAGCTGTGGGTGGCTGGAGACGCAGGAGAGGCTGAGGGCAAGGGTGCAGCAGAATTCCTTTCTATAGAAACATACTATTTTAGTACCATCTCCCCAGGTGGTGAGGGGCGGCAGAGATGTGAAAACGTGTGGAAAGACCCTCAGAAACACCCTGAATGGTTGGGCAGAGCCAGGCTGTTACCGTGCAGCCCCTGGGCACCACAGGAGCCAGTGAGCCTGGTGGGAAGGACCTGCAGGGTGCATGTGCCCATGGGACAGGTAATACAGGCAGGGGCCCTGGGAGGAGGTGGCAGGAGATGCCGGGTCCAGGTGACACAAGTTCACAGTGCTGCAGCCAAGCAGCAGGCAGGGCTGGCAGTGTGACCTGGCCTCTCAACCATCGCGTTTCGGGTGCTGGACCACATGAAAGCCTTGTAAACAGGAGTAACCAAATTGTCCCAGGCTCCTCGCCGTGGTGGCAGCGTGTTCCCCAAAAGGTTACCTCCAACCAGCTCCACATTGTGGGTAATGAGATGCAAATTGATAGCAAGACAATAAGGCTGTCTTGTGAGCCCTTCCGACGGGCCACTGTTTAAGAGTCAGCCTGATTGCCTCGCTGGCAATTTGCATAGCATTAACCAGAGAGATTTTCTTTTTAAACTTGAACTTTTTTTTCCAGAGGTCACCTCAAACTAATTACAGCTCCAGCACTGCTTCACAAAAGAGGGCTCTGCAGTTGCGATGGCAGGGTTCGAGTGTGAGGAGGAGACTTCGCTGGTGCTGAGAAGAGGGAGATCTTGTCCATGTTAACTCAGGCATGATTCTGTGCTTGCAAAGAGCCCTGTTGGTGTACGCAGATGCTGAGCGCTGTGTCTGCTATGGGAGACAGCAGTAGCAGGGATCGATCCCCTCTGTTGCTACCTCCAGTACAGGGATAACCTCCTCCTGGGTCTCAAATGTGGCTTTGCTGTGCTGGAAGGAGATGGAGCGACCCCATTGCCTGCTTGGGATGCTGCATGAAGAGGGTTGGCAGAGCTAAGCCCTGGGGTCTCTGTGCTTTTTCTTTCACCAGGGCTTAGTTGAAGTGGGAATTTCAAGGTGCTGTCTTTAAAGTCGGTGTAAAAGCAACCAGAGACCTCAGCCAAGGAGGACATGAGAAGCGGCACCAGGCTGCTGTGGGCACAGTGTCAGAGCTACTCTGCTCTGACCTGGGTCATTTGCTTTTGCAGTTGAATTCCCTGGGTTCAAACTGGGCTGGCGTTCACTTAGTCTCGCAGTTGGACTATGTGACCACTGTATGTCCCTTCCACATGAACCATTCTATTCTGTTCTGTTCTACTCTGTTTTCTAGCAGGCTCTTAGCTTAGCCTAGATCTTTGCTAACCCAATTCAGTTTGATGGGGGTGAGGAGCACTGCTGTCCCTGGGCAGATCTGCCAGCCTGGAGCAAAGGCAAATGGTGAGCAGCTTGGAGGGAGCCAGAGCTGCACTCTCCTCCCCGGCAAAGCAGCTCCCCAGCCTGCGAGCAGACACAAGGCTCTTGAGAGGCTCAGCTAAGCCGATGCAAATCCATGGCCAGGCAGGGCCTTGACGCAGCACCTCTCATTGTCAAGGCTGTCTTCAAGACCGTGTGCTCTGTGCACATGTGTGCTCTGTGCACAGCCACCCTGGCTGGACATGGGGTGGCCCTTCCAGATGGTGTCTGCTGTGATGTTTGGTGGATGAGGTTTGCCACCGGTTCTGCCGCAGTGTGAGAGGTCCCTGCAAGGCGGCGGGTTTGAAGAGCCAGCTGGAGGATTTTATGACCATTAATATCATTTGTAGTTATGCAGGCTGTGGCTATGATACAAATAATTAAATCTCATGCTTCACAGCATCAGCTGATCGCTTGCTGCAGTCAGGAGTGAAGCTCCTACGCAGAGTGTGCACAACTCAGTGACTCTGTTCAGGGGGCTGGTTTAGACCTCCTTCCTCTGTCTTGTTCCTCAGTTTCCTTCCTCCCAGCTGCAGCTGTGAGGCTCAGCACCAGGGTATCCCCCTTCTCCTTCTTCACCAAAGCCCAGCAAGAGTTGTCCTCTGAGGTTGTTTGGCATTGATGGAGACAGGCCAAGTATGAGTCTTACCCAGGCTTCCTGCTGACATCTGTCTGCCCAGCCATGTCCCAGGCACCTTGGCCAGGTGATGCTGGGAACCTGATGCCTCTCAAGTTCCCCGTGGTTCTCCCTGCTGCTATTGTCAGAGGCTGGAGATGCTCAGTGAAGCAGCCTGCTCCACTGCCTGGTCTGCAGGTAAATATGCCTGCATCTTCTGCTCCTGCCCTAGGACCTTCAGGCCATTTGCTGTTTGCCTCCCAGCTTCCACCAGTCCTCAGATCCTGAATCCTTGGGATTTTTCCTTCTGGGCTGTGACGAAGTGCTCATTGTACCCTACCAAGCCTGTGTGTGGCCATGGCCTCGTCTCACAGCATTCTTCAGCCTCCTCCTCCTCCTGTTGCCTGGAGAGGCTCCTCCTTCCAGGCTGAAGCCAGCTGAATGCACACACATCATCTCCTTCCTCTGTGGCATCCTTCTATCCTCATTATTAGTGTGTTCTCTGAGACGTCAGGCCCAGGAGCAGAGCTCACAACAGTCCTCAAGGTTTGTCAGCAGCTCTGGTGTCCTCGTTGTCTTCTCCCTTCCCTGAGCAGCCCTTTTCTGGGACAACATCCCTGCCTAGCATGTAAGGATGAAGACCAGCACTGCGATGGCACTGGGCAATTGAGCAGTGCTGCCTTAGCAGGTCACTGTGGCACTGTCCTGCTTTGCTGCAGACAGCAGAGCTGCTGCCATGGCACTGAGTCTCCCCAAGGGAATCAGGGTGGGAAAACTGAGCAGAGAATATATTTATATTTTTCCTTCTTCTTTTTCCTTTCTCTTTCCTCTTTTTTTTTTTTTTTCCATTCCTAACGATTGAGTATAATCAGAGCTAATCAGAAAATTATGAGCTGTCTGATTGCTGATTAGATTCCTAATGTTAATATAGTCAAGAAGCCTCTCTTAGTGTTGTATTTTAAGAGAAGCATAAAAATAATATCTTAGAAGGAGCAAGCCAGAGCTGCTGGAGCAGCAGGGAACCCAGCACTGGCTCAGCAAAGGTGAGGGGAGGGACAGGACCTACCCCAACCTAGAACCAGGTGCGTTGGCTTCCAGGGGACTATAGAGCAGGGGAGGAAGAGCCTAAAGGCAGCCCTTCCCACAGGTTAGTCCTTGCACAGAACCAGACATGGGAACTGTGCTGCTTTGCTCTGGAAGCCTGTCTGCAACTTCCTTTCTTGATTCCCTTACCAACAAAGAGCATCTTCCCTGGTAATTTTGTTCATGCATCTCCCGGTGTTATGGTCCACTTCATCTTCTGCTGCAGGAAAAGGGCAGCCTCAGGTGATGGTGAAAGGGAGCCCAGGATGTGTCCAGTGCCAGTGAGTGGAATGGGACACCCAAACCCAATGCTGAGCATCCGGCTGAGAGCCAGCATCGTGCAGAGGATGTTTCAGCCAGAGCGTGGCATGCTGTAGTGGGGTCACTGAGATGGTGGCACAGGAACTGGGCTGGGTTTTGTTCTCCTTCCCCCTAAAGCCTTCAAAAACGTGCATTTGTGATGTAGGCTGCATCCAGGGTTTAACCTTCAGCTCTTCAGCTGTGCTTGCTTTACCTCTCATCCGTTCAGAGCTAGGCAGAGGACTGGAATGAAGCTTGTTTGCTGCCTGTCACCTGCCTCTGCTGCCTGTGGTGGTCTGGCAGCACCCTGCTGCGTGCCACAGCTTTCTTCCCTGGAGCAGGGAAGTGCTGGGTGCTGCTCAGCATCGCCATTACTGCCTTTCCTTTTGCTGGTCACACAGAGGCACTGAGCTGTTACGTTTGGCCACCTTTCCCTGAGGTTCCTGCTGGGCTTTCAAAATTAAAAGTAAAAAGATATTGCTGGTGGGTGAGAGTGAGAGCAGGCAGGGCAGCGGGCTGCAGGGCTGCTGTAGCCACAGCCTGGTGTCCTGTGTGCGAGCTGCTGCCACGTGGACCAGGGGCAAAAAGGCCATGGGACAGGCACTGCTGGGGCAGGAGGAAACCTCAGAACAGAAATAAAACAAACCTTGATGGTGATGGAGCAGCCCTTGCCCGAAAGGCAGGGCTGAGATGCACTCTGGTGAGCACAGAGAGGATGCTTCTATGGATGCTGGTGCTAGCTGGGGGAAATCCTTGTCCACTTCTGCTTGGCTGAGCCATTGCAAAAGTCTTTCGGGCCTTCCAGAAGCACAACTGGAGGGAAGTACGCATGGTGGTGGTGGCTTAGGGGTGAGGTTTTGCCCTCTTTTGCTGTTTAAGCACCGAGGATCAATCCACCGTCTCCCTAGCACAGGGCTGGTGCCTCAAACTGTGCAGTGAAGCTGCCAGCCTTTTCCACAACTTTCCTCCCCAGTCCCCACTGGCACCAGCACAGCGATAACTCCTGGCTGAATGGCAGGTATTATGTTCTGGTGCACTAATGTTCTCGTTAATAAGCTCCTCACCATTCACCATGTGTTTTACTTTGATTCATCCCGATGGCAGTGCTGTATAATGGACTATATACTGTAATTGTCCCCCATTGTCACCACTTAATAACTTAGTATGATGTTATCACAGTAATTCCTCTATTTTTTTGCAAACTTTGTTGAATTATATTTTGTTCTTAGTGAATAAAAAAAATGAGAGAATGGTGAAAAGAGGCTGAAGTTAGACAGAAGTCTGCTCTAATTGCAGAGTGGGCTTAATAATACAAATGTCCATAGCTGACACCCGGGCTGCTTTTGTTTCTGAGCCTTTGGGAATAGGCCATTGGGCCAGCTGGGAAGGAGCTGCTATTAAATATCATTTCTGGTTTAAAACATCTTGATCAGCAGGAATTGGCTCTGTGCTTGGGGGATTTATTGTGCTTTGCTTGCTTTTAACAACTCCAACCTCAAACACCGCAGGTGGGATTTACATTCATATCCAAAGGCAAGGGCAAGGAGTGATGTCCATGGGGTGGGTGCAAGAGCTACAAGAGTGGCCATCATGGTGAGCAGGAGTGTGCGGATGTTGATTGTTGGGCTATACATGGCTTGGGCATTGTAACAGCTTCAGCATCTACCCAGACATATGGGGAGGGGTTTGTGCCCAAGGTTGAGTGAGCAGCAGCCGGTAGCAGAGCTATGCTGGAGCCTGGACAAGCATCTTCTCCACGTCTGAGTTCACTGGCTGCCTCCCTGGGTTAGATGTGCAACACCCTACTGGATATTTGTGGCTCCCAAGTGTTTGGCAGCATCTCTTGAGTGCTTATGGATCCTGACCCCGTGCCTGGCAGGGGCAGGAAAAGTCTGGAAGAGATCAAGCCCTGAATGGGATGAAAATCGAGGCAGGGAGATGGATGCCTGTGCTGCAGTGCCGCGGGTAGGAGGCAGGGGAGGGCTCCTTGGCATCCATGAGGCAGCAGGTAGGGACCTAAATGAGTTTTTCCCTGTAACACATGTCCTGACCTTTTTTTTAAAATGAAATCTATTTTATTAATTTTTTCTTTTTATCAAACCCGTCCATGAAACATTAAAGATATGACTGTGGAAAAGGTCAAGAAACGTGTAGTTGTTGAAATCTTGTTCCAGTTGATGGCTTTTCCCTTAGGGGAGCTCTTCCACGCCTTCTCCTCCCCTAGCTTGGTCTTTAAAACAAAAAGCATCGAATCTCCTTGAGTTTTGGGTGTAACAGTGATGCTGAAACGTGCTCCTGGAACACAGGGAGGGATGGGCACTGCAGACTCTGCAGCAGTGATGCTGCCCTTGGGGAGCTGCAGGGTCAGGCCAGCGTTGCCATAGGGAAAACTGGAGCTGGAAGGGATTTCTCCCGACAAATGCAGACCCCAAGGGAGGACTGTAGGGCCTCCAGCTGTGCCAGAGCTGTGTTCCTTGGGGAAGGGAGAGGATCCTTGGGGTGCTGGTCTGCAGGGAGGGCACGTCCCAGGCAAAACGAGTAAAGGCAAAGCCCAAGAAATGGGCACAGTGGTGAGGGATGCATTCACTTTGAGTCTCTCTCCTTGGCTTGGGCGGCTGTTTGCTTGCTGTGAGAATGGAAGACAATCACGCTTGCTGAAGGAGAGGGAGGGTAGCTGAGCTCTCATTAAAGGGGCTTTATTAGCATCGAGGCTTTCTGGGCATCACGTCTGCTGGGCAGCAGCTACATGGCCAGATTTGCAGCAGGCGATGAGAGTGCTCCCCTTACAAAAGGACCAAGGGAAGGGAAGAATGAAAGAAATTAAAAGACAGTAATGGCATCAGGAGTGGATCTATATTGAAACTTACTGGGAAAATTGTATTACAGAAACGACAGTCGTCTGTGGAAGCCAGAAAATGGAGAGATGCAGGGTGAAGTCAAGTGAACACATCTCCTGGCAGGGGTTGGGCTGAGTGTTGGACACAAGGGTGGGTATCAGACCCCCTTGCATCCATGGTGGTGGTCTGCTTATGTTTGGTTCCATCTTTTATTGTAACACCAAGGAAGCTGGGTCATGAGTTGGCCTTGCTGTGCTGTAAAAATGCAGAGGTCAAACAACACTTAATTTTTAGGTTCCAGACAAGAGAGTACAGGTGAAGGGAGGGCAAAGCCAAAGCAACAACAATCCTGCTCCACCTGTACAGCAGCCAGCCAGCAGCCTGTATTTGTTGTGTGGTCCATAAGTATCAGCACGGGGGTAGGGGCCGAAGGGAAATACTGCATGAGGATTTGGGTCTTGGGACAAGGAGGCAGAGGAGTGGGAAAGCACATTGGGACATCTTGCCAAAGAGCAACAAAGCCTGAAGAGCTTGAGCTTTGAGCTCTGCTGAAGATCAAGGGGTTGAAGGGCCAGGAGAGGGTGAGCAGTCATCTTGATCTCACACAGGGGGGCACAATCCTTTCTCAAACTTGGGCGTGGGGTGAAGAATGTGGATGACCCCATTGGCCCAAAGAGCCTGTCAGCAACCTTCCTGTGTCACTCAGGAAAGGGACATAACTGCCCTGGCAAAACAAAGCCAGGGCAGGGAATTGTCCTGAAACTTGTGTTATGTGCCCAGGCACTTTGTTGGTTTTCCCTGTTTGCTGGGTGTGAGTGTTCCTGATGCAGTGGCAGTGCCAGCATTGCCGTGCTTAGGAGGCAAGTCAAATTACTAAACCCTTTCCTTTCTTTTTTATTGTGTGCATTCATAATAATGGACTTTCAAAATGAACTGTATAATTTGCTTGGTGGATTGTCAGGCCATCTCTATGTATAATTGTTGTGAAGCTAGCCAGTGATGGGTGAGCCCAAGAGGCTGCCCAGCCCTGCCCACGGCTCTGCCTGTTATCCGCCTGCTCCATCCGCGCCTGTCTGCAGCACCCAAAGCCATGGGTCCTCCTTAGGAGGCTCTGCTCATTGTAGCATCCTCTCAAGTCTTCAAGGGCACCATTCACCCCTTGATACATTTTCTTTGCTCAATCTCATCTCCTTCTCCCTGTTTGCCATTCCCCGCTCTACTGTGGCACAGCCCCTTCTGCTGCCGGTGCTGGCCACCAGCACTGACAAAGTGCCGAGCCCACTGAGTGCTCCACCTGGGTGCTGTCAGTGTTGTCCCCATGGCAGGAGAGGACAGCAAGGATGCAGACAGGGTGGAAGTGGATGTCCCAAAGGGATGGAAATGGATCCTGGCACCTGGGAGACTACCTCTTGCCCTGAAGAAATGCCAGGGGTAGATGGATGGGTGTTGGGATTGCTGTGAGCTGTCACACTGGGAAGAGCCATTCGGTGACTTTGGTGACTTCCACCTCCCTGAAACATCCCCCTGGCACCTGGAGCTGCTGGGGCTTGGTTGTCATCTCTCTTGGTTTGCCATCTTTCAAGATTGAGCAAAACTGATTCCAATTATTCTGCTTTTTTTTTTAAGAGCAAACACCACTAACGAGTCCTTTAGAGGATTATTTGCACTGCAGTTGCTTTTCTTTGGTGTTTTGAACTGTCAATTTAAACAGCTCCCGTCTAAACTTGCGGCGATAGTGGGGGCCTGAGTGCCCGACCCCTCTCAGGCTGTGGGAGGGTTGCTGGTAGCACTGGGAGACATGAGGGAGATGCCATGTGTCAAACCAGGAAGTTTGGGGGCTCCTCTTGGGGCTTGCTGGGGGCGCAGGGTGGTGATGGTTTGGTGTATTCTGGGGGGATTTCTGTGTGCTGCTCATCTGCCTTTCCATAGGAACTCAGAGGAGCTCTTGCTGCGCCGCGATGTGCCGGATGGAAATCCCCACGCGGCAGCAGATAATAAACGAGATGCTTTTTAAAGCTCGCGCATCACAGTGCAGCAAGAGGTGATGCCTTAAAATAAATCGATTGGAAGTGGTTTCCAGTGCAAACTTTCTAACAGCCTCCACTTGAATAAAAGGCAAAGAACTAAAGGGGAGGATTTCAAAAGCACAAAAGGCCTCATCCTCATGGAGCAGGGAGACAGAAGCCCACCAGGATAGGACTTGGGGTTTCAAGGATACCCTCGTGCATCTCACAGTTGTTGGTACCACGCGGAGTGAAGCACCTGCAGGGGAGGGAAAGCCATTCCTTGGACTTCTTGTCATCTTAACATGGGACTTATTTCACAGAATCACAGACTGATTTGGGTTGGAAGGGACCTTAAAGCTCATCCGGTTCCAACCCTCTGCCACGGGCAGGGACACCTTCCATTAGACCAGGTTGCTCCAAGCCCCGTTCCATCTGGCCATTATTTCTCCAAAATAAGGAAAGATAAGAAAGGATTGTTTTCCTTTGGAGATGCTGGCAGCCAAGGCCTGCCCAGGTGAATTCCTCCTGCCCCTGCCCAAGTGGCAAGTGTATCACTGCCTTTCTTTTCTTTATTCTTTAAAAATGTGTTCCCCCCAAGCTCTAAGTAAAATTGATTTTTAAGTGAAACTATCTCTTATAATTGCCACTGAAATGCCTTGTGGTTATTGTAATGGATTTTGAACTGTGACAAGTCCTGCTTGATGATTGTGACCAGAGCTCCACAGATTATTTGAGTGTGGTTTAGGGAGCACCATTGGATTGAATGATTAGAGTTCATCTGGGGCTGGAGCAGCAGGCTGAGATGCCAACTGATATGTTTGCTGACCCTCCCACCATTGCAGAAGCTGAGGCTGCGTGGGGACCTTGTGCTATAGGGCACCATGTCCTGAAACCCTTCATGGGACCATGTCCCTCCCACCTGTGAAGCCCTCCTGGTGGCAGTGGGGGACTCAGACTGCGATGGGCAGCTCTGACACCGCTGCGACACGTCTGTCCCACCCACAGCTGACCCATGTCCCTGTCTCATGCTGGTGAAGCTGGGGTCAGCTCCTGCACCCTGGTGTTTGCCCTTCCTTCCCCAGGAGGGATGGAACACAGGTTACTTGGCATCATGTCAGTGAAAGCTGGAGCTGAGCAGGGTCTGAGCGGCTGAGCTGAGGTTTTGCTGTTGCTGCTCCCCAGGTCCTCCTTCTCTTCTGGGGAGCAGTCAGGGCAACAGGGAGCAGGGGCAGAGCTGCTCTCTGCTTGTGAGTTTGGAAAGCAAATGTGAACCCTCATGGAGGGCAGAAGCACCAGGAGAAGGGTAACAGAGAGGGGCTTTTCTCCAAGGGGGAAAAGAGCTGAAGGGAACACCAGGGAAAGCTCATGCCGTAGGGTGCCTCATTGGCTGCACTCTCCTCTTGCCATTGATGATTTTCTTTGTGCAAGAAGTTAAGCATTTCCAGAGGCCTGAGCGATACTTTGGGGTAGGAGAAACACCCTGGGCAGTAATGCTCTCCCTTTTTTCCCACCCCTCTCCAAACACATGGGTATCTCTGCTTGGGATGTTCCACTCCTCCCCTCCCCATGGTTGTTAGGACTGGGTATAGCGTTTCTTACGGGTAAAAATTGTGGCTCTGTAGAAGGAGCAGAAAGCGTTGCTGGCAGGGGAGCAAGAGCCACGTGCTGTTGGCTGAGAGCTACTGAGACGGTCAGTAAAATGATGTGGCTTTGGGGCTCATCCCAGGCTCCCAGGGCTGGGTGCTGGCCATGCCACTGCCCCACATGGGATCTGGCTCTGGTTTTGCTCCCAGTTTGTGCTTGTAGCTGCCAGCAGGGCTACAACACCAGGGTCTAGAAGCCTTTGAGGATTTGCCAGCTGCTCCTCTCCATTCACTGGGTCTGTCTTTGGCCTCCCAATGCCAGCTCCAGCTCCATCCTCCCTCAGGCACAAGATGGATCTGGGC
The DNA here is from genome assembly GCA_009867235.2 of Psittacus erithacus. NCBI lineage: Eukaryota > Metazoa > Chordata > Aves > Psittaciformes > Psittacidae > Psittacus > Psittacus erithacus. The sequence goes on along the minus strand of WYDI02027619.1, from coordinate 9,059 downwards.
TTGGGAGGAGAAACAGGCTCTGACCACCCCTGTCCCTCCATGCAGCCAAGGGAATTATTGACAAACAAGTTAGTGCTTGGAAAGAGAAATGCTGCGGCATGTTTGAAGCTGCCTCCTTGATCAATACTCAGCCATGGCTGAGCCCGCTGCCGACTGGATTTCAGATGACGGCTGCAGGGGTAATAAGAGCCCTGGGATCAACTGTCTCAGAGATTATTACAGGATGAGATGCTTCGCTGCTTTACAGTGTTTACTCAAGATTTATATTCCCTATGCGTATATAAGGAGGTTGTCGTGTGCCGTGGCTGGTTGATCAGTTTTTGGTGGTGGCGTGCGCGCTCTGCCTTTAGGGTTTACTTTGGGGTGTGCATGTGGCCAGTTTAGTGAATGGGAGAGGATAGGCTGGGGATGAGGGAGAGTGGGATGGGGACACCCTGGAGCTGGTGGCAGGAGGTGGGACTGTGAGAAGGTGCCTGCTGCTCTGATGCCCACAGGCAGACCAGGATGGAGGCGTGTGAAGCATGCGGAATGGGCTTTCATCTCTCCAGATGTTCTGCAGTGACAGATATGGTTTTGGAGTGCCCTGTACATGGAGAGGGGATTGGTGTCAAAGAAGAAGTCTTGTGCCATCCTTATTCTTTCATCATGGAGGAGGAAGAGCTGCAGAACTAGCTCCCAGGGGTGTTCCTGCCTGGGGCGTGGGTTACTTGGTTTTGTTGTGTGTGTTTGTGTTTCACCTCCTTGTCTTCACCTTTCGCTGGCGTTTCCTTGCTCTGGGAGGAGGGCTGGGGTGATAAGATGCTATGTGCACCTCTCTGGCCTGGTAGCACAGGGCTGGTTTTATCTCCAGCAAAGATCTCTCCTTCCAGCTGTGTGCCGGGTAGAGGAGGTTAATACACTTCATGCACTGGGGAAGGCACTGAGATGAGGGTGATAATGGCCATGGGGAGGGAAGTTAAATGAAGGCTTAGCAGGAGTGGCTGTCCCTGGGCCCTTCCTTACCAGCTGCAGGGAGAAATTGGGAACAACATCCCATGCTTCCCAAAGAGCATCCCCCAGCATCAGCACAGGCATGGGGTGCTTTATTTCTATGGAGAGGCTTAGGGCACAACAGTGCTGGTGCCGTTACGCAGGGCTGCTCAGGCTGCTCTTGCAGGGTGTTTGCCATAATCCTGTTTTATAAATCCAACCTTGGCCTTTGGCCTCCCTGTGCTGCTCTGGTCTCTGCTCCACTGCCTCCCAAGTTAAACCCACTGATCTGACCAAGGCAGGAACAGCCAGGGCATACTTATTGCCATGTGGGGGCTGGGAAGAGAGATTAGCAGCATGCTGGACCAGTTTGTAATGGAAAGCTGCTGTGCAGAAATACTGGAATGATGTAGGAGAGCCCCGGGCGTGATGGGAGCGAAGGGGTTACACGAGGGATGTGGGGTGGGTGAGCTTGTGGGTGATCAGGGCTGAGAAGCAAGGTCCTGGAGCAAAGCAGGGGAAAACCGGCAGCCGGGTGTTTGAAGGTGCCATCCTTTAGGCAGACGGGAGGTCTCCCACCTCGTCCCCCTCTCCTTTCCTGCATGGCTTTCAGGATGGAGGGCACGTGCCCAACCTGAGTCCGTGCTGGCCCCGAGGCTCCTTAATCCCCTGTGCACTGAGCAGGGAGCTCCTGATGGATCCGCCCTGGTGAGCAGCGAGGCAGGGAAGGAGTGCCGTGCGGAATACGAAAGAGGCCAGGGCGTGATAAAGCCAATACAGCACCTTCCCCCTCAGACCCTGCCGTGGGGATCTCCAGACACCAATCCCTTGCAAATCTGCTGGCCTTCGATGACCTGCAGAGTCATTTCAATTCAGTGTTTTCCGCCTCTCAATCTCCTGCCCTTAGCTCTCAGCGACATCTGAGCAAAGAACCATGCTCCTTAAAGAGCCATGGCCAGGGCACTGCCTCACCAGAGCCTGCTGGGAACCTGCAAGTATTCCACACTCGTGCTTTAGTTTTGGTAATTCCTGTCAGTTTTCTCACTGCTGAAACCACACGATTGACAACCCTGGGTCTGAGGCTCCCGGAAGGTTTCGGTGGCAGCCATGTACCCCTGTCCAGCATCCCAGTGCATTGCCTGCATCCGTGGCATCCCGCAGTCCCTGCACACAGCGCACCTTGAGATGGACTGATTGATCTATGATACTTGAAAAATAATGGTTTAATCATTGTTAGGGATTAGAAATAATCCTTGAGCTGTATCGATCGCGATAACATTATTCATGATGAATTCATCTAGCATTAATGAGGATGTCCTGCAGCAGTGTGTGGCTCCAGGCAGACCCATCACCTTCCACAGGGAGACATGCCCAGGGGGTTTGCTGGAGCAGCGGCATCTTCCAGGTCCTAACACACAGCTCCAGGTCCTGCTTATGAGCAAAGCTGTCCCAAATAGCCCCTCAGGGGCCCCGTCCTTCTTGCCATGGTTTTGGAGGGTCCTAAATCCGGTGATCACCCATCTCATTGATGCCAGCAGCCTGTCTCTGGGCAGGAGCTGGCTGGGGCTCCCCTCTAGCTGTGCCATCCTGCCATGGGCTCCCCTGTCCCTGTAATGTGCTATTTATCAAACAAGAACATCTGGATGTATTTGAAAGGGGAAAAAAAGCGAAGTTGTGTCTGGACAGAATTTGACAAATTGACATTTTCCAGAGGGAAAATATCTCGTGTCAAAGTGTCGTTCCTGGGTGTAGCTGTCCCTTACTGCACCATTTGCAGCCCCCCAAGCACTCCACACAAGGCAATGAATAGTTAAAGATGTCCATAAATCTTACCCTGGCCCATCATAAACAAATACGCTCTTATCAAGTGCAGGAAAAGGCACATTTCATCACTGCTGCCTGAAATGCGACTCGGAATAAATGCTTGTCTTTAATCAGCCATCTCAATACACAAACAGAGCACAAAAGCTTGGGGGGGGGGTGAGGTGCAGAATTGGGCCACAGCTTTTCGAGGTGGCTCTGAGGAGGCTGCACAGGTGACACCCCACACATCTGCCCTGAACATTATTACTTGGCTTGTCTCTCGAGCCCTGCCTTGTCTCCCAATCTCTTCTCTCTGCCACCTGAGCCATGGGTATTCTGCTTCAATGCTCAGCCGAAAGCTGATTTTTCCCTTTGGATGCTGGCCATTGAAAGCAAGCACTTTGATTTGGAAAGCAAGATTAAAAAACAAGAAAAGATTAAACAGGAAAGTTTCAACCAGTGTGTGCTGAGATTATGCTGTGATGGATATGCATTTCCCTGCATCTGATAAGAACAAGCTGTGTTCTCTGGCTGGGGAGGGCCAGATCTATGATGACTTTCACTGCTCATCACCTTACTTTCGAGTACCTGTGCTTTGCTGTGCTCCTGGTAATACATCACCCACTGTCATGGTGCTGCTCCCACCATGCTGCCGGGGCTGGGTGCTATGGGGCTTGGTGCTGCCACTCTCTGCAGGCAGCAGGGGCACATGAAGAAGACACCATCACACCTGAAGCCTTCCTTTTCCCAGAGCATCTCTTAGAAGGCCTGAGGCAGCATTGGATCATTTAAAGGGGTTTTTAAAGCATTGTTGAAACCCTGCAGAGAGCTGGGGGGCCATCATAGGGACCTGTGTTCAGCCCTTGCTGTGTACCACAAATGAGAGCCTGCCCGGCTCTCGCAGTAGGTGCCAACAGCTGCCAAGCTTTGGTGGCTCGGCCCTGGTTGAGTTCACATGACAACAATTCCTCTGGAGACACTGGCTTGCTTTGGGAAAGGTGGGAGCAAGCAGAGAAACACCAGCTCCCCATGTCCAGGACATCCTTCTCCAAGCACTGCTGCCTGCAGTCCCTCTTCCTACCCCGCTGCCTGCATGGTAGGGTCCTGTGGATTCCCCAGACAGAGGGATGCTGGGTGCTGGGGTGTCACCCATGGTCCCTGGTTGGGGTGGGCAATGCCTGGCTCCTCTCGCTTTCCTCAGGCTCACTTTTCCTCTCCCACTTGCTTTGCAGAGACTTGCCAACGCAGCAGAGAAGTTCCAGAAGGCTCATCACTGGCAGGACAACATCCGGGTAAGGCTCCATGTGTGCCCCATCTGCTCCCACCCCCTTCCCTCCTGGCACTGAGTTCAGCGAAGGCACCAGCCTCAGGGATGACTCCTGGCACAGGGATGACTCCTGAATCAGCTCCCTGTCCCATCCCTGCTCCCAGCCCTCGGCTCTTCCTTCCCTTCTTGCCCACATTCCCAGCCCCCTCCCGCGCTGCCGCTGGCCGTGCCATGCTGTTCAGCATGCAGGTGGCCCCAGCACCGCCGCCTGCCAGCACTAACGAGAGCAAATGAAGCGATTTTGAGCTCATTTCCAGCCTCGCCGCTGCCTGCACAGGCTGGAAGGAGGAGGCAGGAGGTGAAGGTTGAGCTGGCGGCTCAGCGCTGAGGGTTTGGGGGCTGGGGAGGCTCTTACCCCCCACACACCATCTCCAGCAGTAGGCTTGTGCCAAGGTCCCACACGTGGTGATGGCAGCAGCGGCTCATCCATGGCACCAGCCAGCAGATGCGGTGGGAGCTGATTCTGGGGGAAGGAGCAATCTGGGCTGGGAGAGGGAAGATGCGGGTTTAATGATTGCATTTGACTTTGTAATTCTGGCGGTGATAGCGCTCAGCAGGAACCTGAAGGGTTCTGTCTGGAAATGCTCTCAAATTATAACAATAATATAAAAGGGAGGAAAGATTGGTTTTCTTCCAGTGCAAACAGAGTCTACAATAAAAAATACTTCTGAGCCACCCAGCCCCTTCCTCTGGGTTGGGCCAGATCCTGCCTGGCCCCAAGGAGCCCCCTGCAGTCACTGAGGGAATAACCCAGGGACAGCCGCACTGCTGGGCCTTGCTGGTGTGTTTAGGGGTTATTTCTCTTCAACCATGATGCACTAAGGGAGGTGAGGAGATGAGGCTCTGGAGCCACATCTCACTCATGTAGGCCTTTCTGGCATAGGAGCAGAAAAGAAGTCAAGGTGTCGACCTGCTTGGCTTTCGTTCGCCATGTGGCCAGTGTGGAGTGCATGCTTGTGGGCATTTCTTGTCCCCCCAGGAGCTGTGTCCTGTAGGCACTCTGGGGAGCTGAGCTCATCATTAGCAGAAGCAGCCTCGCTAAGGAGGGGTGCGGGGTCCCCGCTGGCCCTCTCCTCCAGCACACAGTTGTCATTGACACCAGTGGTCACTGACACCTTGGGAGCACTGCTCAGTTACTGTCACCTCTTTCCGGAAGCCCAGTGGAGGGGAGATCATGAGGATAAGGAGTTTTGGAGTTTATTGGCTTACGCCAGTGCTGGTGTCTCACAGCACCTCAGTTGTGGGCCCAGGGCTCCTGGGGGAGCCTGGGACCAGCACTGGGGGTGCTGCAGGCATCTCCCATAGGCTTTCATCCCTAGTGCTGGCCCACTCTTGTGTGTCCTCTGGACTCAGGAGCCCCAGGGCAGCTCATCCCAAGGCAGCACCCAAAACTTGGCCGTGGGCACCCCAAGGTGCTGCGGTTGCCCCGTGTACACTGCACTGGGCTGACACCCAGTGGTGAATGCTTCATGGCCATGGGCAGGGTGGGCTCCAAAAGACTGAAGCATTTTGCAGCGCTCCTCGTTGCTTCTGCTCATCCCGAGGGACACAGGGACAGGCAGCTGCCGTGCTGCAGGGCCCCTCCGCTGCCCCAAAGCACTCCGCCTCCATCCAGAACTGGCTGCCTTCCGCTGCGAGAGGGATTACAGTCGGGATACAAACGGCGCCGGGAAAGGCTGCAGCCATGGGGAGCTCTTGGCTCCTTTTGCCATTCACGGCACAAACCTTTCAGAAATCCACTTTCGCCGAAAAAAGTATTTTTAATAGCACTGTTTGCAACCACTTAATCAAGGTAATTAGGAGCGAGTCACCCAGAAACAATGTGCAGCGATGCGTCACCACAGAGCTCACCACAGCTTTATCAGGACAGCCCAGGCTCGGCTGAGGTGCTTGATGGACTGGCCCAGCTCTGTGCGCAGCTCCCTGGGTGCTGGGGGTCTGATCCCGCCCAGCAGGCAGCCCTGCCTGCACCAGCCCAGGCTCCCAGGCAGAGCAGGGGCATGGAGGGGCTGCATAAACATCTCTCGCTGCAGGGTTTGAATCTCCTTTTGCCGTCCTTCACCCCTAAGTGGCAGGGCACGGTCAGACCTGCATCTACCACCCGCGGCACTGGCTCTGCTGCTGCCCCAGGCTTCCTGCGGGCTCAGCGGAGGCAGCGGGCAGGGCAGGCAGCAGCATCCGCAGCTCCTCCTCTCCTCCCTTCCCACCGAGCAGCGTTCCCCTTGGCTGCAGCTCTCCCCGGCTCTCGCAGCGTGTCACGTCCTAACCTCGCGCCGGAGTCGATGACAGATTGCGGCGAGCGCGGTTATTTTTGTGTTCCCATCCAAAGTCGCGCCGGCAGATGCCGAGTGTTTGCGCTGCATTAGTGCTAATGGCAGCCCCATTAAACCTCACTGCAGATGGGTTGCTATGGAAGTCCGGGGGAAAATGAACCAGGAGCAGGAGCCGGAGCGGCTGGGAGGCTGCTGCCAGCAATCACTCATAACACATCTCTATGGGGAAAGTTGCTATTTTCTCACTCTTTTTCGCCTGTTCCCAGCCGCACGCCGGCCACGCTGGCCTTCCTGCAGGGTTGAGCTCAGCCTCCCACCTCAGGGGCTTTGCAAAGTGCCTCCCTGTTCCCAAAACACTCTTCCTTGCTCCACACTGTCCTGCCCCATCACTGTGCCTTGTCCTCATCCACCCTCAGGCTCCTCATGTCCCCTGGCCATGCCAAGCCAGGGCCATGTCCCCAGAGCTCCCTTGGACACCAGAGCACTGTCCTTGGCTGAATGCAGTCTTGGCCACAGGGTCACCCCTGCAGTGTCACCTGGGGCACCCATCATGTTGTCCCTCCAGCTCATTTCACTCCAGGGATGGGTGGCAGCTCAGGGTGGCTTGGGGGACAGGGGCAGGGGGCAGTGGGGCAGGCTGTGATGTGGGGCCATTGGGGGGTCTGCTGGGACAGCTGGCTCTACTCTGTGCAGAGCCACCAGGGTCTGTCCCTTGAGGCACATCAGTGCTGTTCCCCTGCTCTGGATGTCCCCAGCCCTGTCCCCCAGCCATGGCAGTGATGCTGAGCCCCCCATGCTGACCATCCACAGCAGCAGATGGAAGTGCCAGGGCTGCAGCCCACACTGTGATGCTGTTTACCATCCTCTGTTTGCCACCCTGCTCAGGCAAGAGACTTGCAAAATGTACCTATAAAAACGCTGGAAGGTCATGTTGAGTTTTCTCCTGCCATCCTTTGTATGCATCCTCGCTGACAAGCTGCCATGCTGTTCTCTCAGCTCCTCTCCACCTGTGTGCTCCTCTTTCCTCCAGGGTTTTCCAGTGCCTTAGGTTCTTTTCCAGACCTCCATCCTCATCCCAGCACCGTGCTGACCCAGGGGCTGCTGTCAAAGGTGCAGGTCTGCACCACCAGCCATTAAATGCATCCCAGGGTGTTGTCATCACCGCATGTCAGTCTGCAGGAGCTGCCGGAGCTATTTGTTCCTTTAAGGGACACTCCAACGCTGCAGAGCTCTATCCCCGCATTTATATGTGCTTGGCAGGATTATATAAATGGCCTTTAAAAGTTGACTTCTTTATAAGCCATTTTCTGCTTCATAAAATGTTTATTACTGTTGTTTTTCTCCCAGTTCTTGTTCCTCGCTGCGTTTTCTTTCACTATACTGGGAAGCTCCCCTCTTCCTCCACCTGCTGCCTGCCTGCATCCCACTCTCTCCACCTTTTGGCCACTGGAGAGGGGTGTTTGAAGGGTCATAGCCCAGCAGACCCTTTCTCCTTGGAACAGAGAAGTAGCTGCACATTGAGCTGTGGGTGTACGGACCCCTCAGCATGGGTGGTTTTGGGGTGCGGTGGCTGGGAGCGTGGATGCTGGGCAGCCCCAAGCTGCTGCTTCCATCCATAACCCCCGCTGCAAGTACATGAGCAAATAACAAAGCCCAGATAATTTCAAGCTCCATTAGAAACGAAACTCCAGGGAAAACAGGATTGCTGTTTGCCAAATGGGAAAGGACAGGAGGAATAACAGAGATTGTGCTCCCAGCCACCCAAAAAAGGTGAGGGATAAATGTGGGACATGACAGCACAGCTGGGTGCCCCTCCGTGGCCATACAACCCTGGGTGCAGCATTCCTGCAGGCACAGGGCCCTGCCAACCAGCTGCTCCATCACCATGTTGTGCCCAGCGTGGGCCTGTGGTGGGAGCAGCAGCCGTGCCGTGCTACACGTGGGCGCCAGTGGCGGTGCCGGTGCCGGTGGGATTGCCACAGCCATGCAGGGCTTTGTGTTCAAAGCAGCGTTAGAAGGGCGAACGCCAGCTCCTTATCCTCCTTTTCATTTTTCTCCTCCTTTAATTACCGATCCTACTTATCGGCCAGGAACAGAAAGATCGTCGCTGTAACCTTGCACTTGCCCTTGTAGAAAGCAGGTTTACCTAAAAAGTTAGAAAATAAAATCAAATACTCCAATTTGCAGTCGTCTTGCCATTTCAAACCCAGTTTTCATTACAGCACAGAAAGTGCATTGAAGCTGTGTTTATAACCCCCTTTTAGATAACAAATCACATTTTCTTTTGGCTGGCGAGTGTGTAGAATTGATATTTTTTTTTCTCAGTTTAATGGGTTTGTGTGTTCAGGAATGATCTCCATCAACTGAGAGTCTTTATTGTGTTTGATATAATGTCAGCTTTCATTACGCTCGGGGAATTACTGTGCTAAAGCACCAACCTTGCCGTAGAGCCCTTCTGGCCAAAAAGCAGAACAAGAAAATCATTCACAAAGCCCGGTGTCGGTGCTGTTCCCTCTTAAAAACCAAGGATTGGGTTTGGGAGGGCTCCCTGTGCCCTCTGTTCTGCAAGATGGCCAGACCACTTGTGGCAGTCCCGTGGGTGCAGTGGTTCGGTGTCGGGGTTGCTGGCTTTCCTCCCAGCACTTCTGTCCCGTCCCATCCCATCCCATCCCATCCCATCCCATCCC